>NKZR01001277.1:0-11523 GCA_002370795.1 Metschnikowia sp. 03-147.1 | reverse complement strand
AATACTGTAAATACTGTAAATACTGTAAATACTGTAAATACTGTAAATACTGTAAATACTGTAAATACTGTAAATACTGTAAATACTGTAAATACTGTAGATACTGTAGATACTGGGCTGCCTTGCACTTCAGCCCTTCATACAGCTCCCCACGTCCGGACCGTTCGATCCCACCCGCTACTCAAGATGCTCTCCCCGGACGCGCTGATGTCGCAGCTCATCACCTTGTCGGTATGTCCCCGCAATGTCTTGGCCAACACCCAGTTGTCGCAGGACCACACTTTAACGGTGCCGTCGTAAGACGCGCTAACCAAAAGAGTGCCGCAAATATCCAACACCAGCGGATTCTCGTCGTTTTCGTCCACCACGGGCTGTGCCAACTTGGACGTGTCGGTACCTCGCACAAACCGCACATCGCTCACGAGCTTGGAGTGCGCTGGAATGGTGAACAGCTCACGCTCAGGCTTTCTCAAGTCCCATATCTTTATGGAATTGTCGCCGCTGCCACTGGCCAAGTGGTACCCGTTTGGCGACCATTCCATGCTATAGATGCCTTGCAGATGTCCTTGGAAAGACGCAATGGCACGCCCACTCCGCAAGTCCCACACCCGGCATACGCCGTCGAGCCCGCCTGTGCCTAGCAAGCTGCCGTCCGGGTGGAAGCTGCACGCAAACACCTCCTTGGCATGGCCCTCCTGTTCGAGCAACTCTCCCTCTGGCCGCTGGCTGTCCCACAATTTCCACGTCTGGTCGAAAGACGTCGTGCAGAAGTAATCACCACTGGGGTGGGATGCCACCTGGGCAATTCTGCCTTCGTGGGCAGATCGCCGCGTGAAAGTAGCTGCCAAATCCTTGGACTCCTGGTCGTACTTCCATATGTTCACAGTTCCGTCGCCACATCCGGATATTAGCACTGTGTTGTCCAGCGAATGCCACAGAAATGTGGTCTTTTCACGATGGTACCCCGGCGCCAGCTTCGACACCTGCTTGAGTTCCTGTGTGGGGCACCCTTCAAAAATGTAAATGCCCCCGTCCCAAGACGAGCACGCGGTGGTCGTCTCGGACGAGTTGCTTCGCACACAGCTCACGGCCCTGGTATTTCCTTGCACGTTGTAGGACCCGAGCAACTCATACTTCGAAACACTGTGACCAATGTTTCTCCTGTGCCTGAGCACTTTCGTGAAGTCCAGCCCACTTGCAAGTGCTCTCTGACGGGCATTTCTCGTGGCCGCCTTACCGATCAGAAACTCGAGTATCTGCTTGCGGGCAGCGAGAAGCTCCTCGGACCCGGGTGTGTAGAATTCCTCTTCGTCGTCGCTGGAATTCATCTCCTCATCTTCGCTCTCGCCGCTCAAGCGTGGGGCGTCTTGCTCACCTGATAGCTGCACGAGACGCTCTCTCCGCTCAGCCTTGCCTTCGTCGGGGAGGGATTCGGGCTCGCCGAGCCGCAGCAACTCCGCACGCACATCTGCGTCATTAGTGGGCACAGACGAGAACACGGGTGCCAACGGCTTTTTGTCGTTGATGATCGGCGCAAACGGTGCAGACATGTGTGGGGTCGATGCGAGGCAGATGAGCGCGACGATAGAGGCCGGGAAGTCACGTGACCGGGTCATCTAGTGGTTCGTCTCCACCACTCTCCTGGCGTAGTGGGCGAAGTCCTCCGTGGCGGTTATCTGCTCGTCTAGGTCGGGCTGGCAGAACACGGCTAGCGTATTTCGAGCTACCCCAGGAAGCTTGCATCCCTTGACGTAGTGGGGCACTGCCCGGAACGAGTTGTGCGAGATTTCCTGGAGCGTGGAGCCACTCTGGAAAGCCAAGCAGTCTGCAGGTATGTTCACCTTCACGATGTCGCCATGCCGGTCCCGGATGTAGAGGCCTGCGTCATTGTCGGGGGCTGCGTCGAGAGGCCCCTGCTCGTCCATGTACATTGCGCTGGTGAGCCCTGTAAGACACGAATGGTCCACGTGCTCGCCACACCACGTATCTTCCTCGGGCCCTTTCGTTTGACCACCGGGGTAGTAGTGCAAAACCCGGGCCTTGGAGCACGTGGACGTCCGTGTGATGCGCTCCAAGAAGCCATCTTGGTAATCGGAGAAAGTGGACGCGATGTACGCGTCACAACTCCGGGCAACCTTGGCACCGATCTCCACGATCATCTTGCACAAGCTTTTGCAGTCGGCCTCAAATGTATGTAGGCCAGGAACATCGCTTTTGGGCCACACGTTCGGCTCGGTGTACATGTTGAACTCGGGATACTTCTCGACGATGTGGGCCGCAGGTGCCTCCAAGGTCTCGTCCTGGCAGAAAGCACAATTCACGTAGAAAGAGCCCTTGTTGAAATCGGGGGTGCCTGACTGTCGGAGTATTTCTCTCCCTCTGGACCAGCCCGTGAGCCACATTGCCCGGCGGCGCTCAAGAGACTGGAGCTCCTGTGCGGGTAAATTGGCTACAACGGAGATGCTGCTGAGGACCCTAGCCCGGAGCTCTCTGAAATCACCTGGAAGACCACTGACCAAGAGAATTCCTAACGAGTCCGGACCAAAGGCCCGCTGCAACACACCGGGACGCAAGCCCCGTTCAAGATCGTCCACCGTCACCGTAACTGCACTCATGGGTTCCCCACACACTGTCCGTGACTGCGACAGTGTAGTAAATCACGTGACACGTCACGTGATACACACGGGCCGGTCAGAACGTGTCACGTGATCCACATGGACCGGTCAGAACGTGTGGAGCGTGTGTTCCTGAAACTCGTGGACGGACCTGAAGACCCGCCGGCCCCGGGGCTTCTCCCTTCGGAATGACATCTTTCCCACCGTAAAGCGGCGGCGGACGTCACGTGGCGTGTCGGGCCCGAGAGTCAAGACCAATGCTGAGCGCTCGGGCGATTTGACTGCAAACTTTTCGCCAAAAAAGGTCCTAAATTCGGCCAACGTGAGCCGATCAACTAAAGAAACATCTATGGCTTCTTCACAGGCTCTGCTTCCGAAGCTGTAGGACTGGCGGATTATCTGGTCCAACGCACACCAGTGCCTCTGGAATTCGGAATCTTGGCTCTGGTTCTCGGAACCTTGAAGCGGTTTGATGCTCCCGAAAAGACTTGAGGGGTTGATTTCCTCCTCGGAATCGTCGGCGATAGCCTGGAGAAACGGCGCCTTCACCGTTGTCTGGAACGCAGCCTCACTCATGTGCATTAGACTGGCCTCGAGGTCACACATGTACGCCTCCACCTGGTCAATGACATAGTCCGTCGGATGCTTGCTTGTGGGGATTGTGATGTGCAATCCAAAATTATTCCGAAACACTTTCATCCCAGTAGATATGGTGTAGGCCAAGCCACGCTTATCTCTAAGATTGTGGTGAGCAGAGGACTGGACCAACAGCTGGAGCAATTTCGAGAGTGTGTAGGTGTGTAGGTCAGTCCGTTGCGCCATCTGGACATAGTACAACACGACCTCCACCGGATCAGTGTCGTCGCTGGGTAATTTGAACTCGTAGTATGCCCCGTTAGGCAAGGAGACGGACGAATCGAGCGGTCTCTCGGGGAAATCCGGCCGGCCGGGTTCCTGAGAATGGCAAGTTCTTGCGACCCGGTCAACCTGGGATCCCGAGAAATCACCACTCATGAGAATCTGTGCATAGCTCTGGGAATGGTGTAGTAGCAGCGAGAGCTCTTGGAGCGAGCCTGCATCCAACGTCTCGAGGGTGTGGACCCGTTGTTCCGGCAGCACGATGCCCTGTTCCAAGAGCTGGTAGATCATCACGTGGACCTGCTTGATTCCCTTTTCGTGGATGTACTCCTCGAATTTGCGACGGAGGTACACACGTGCGGACTTGAGCTCGTTGTAGTGGCACGTGCGGTCAGCGAAGCTGAAGATCTCCCGGAGGGCAGCTTCAAGTATGTAGATGGCAATGGACAGCCTTCCCCCCACCGTGACCAAAAGAGACGGCTCGCCGTGAATGTTGGCGTAGATTCCCCACGTAGAGCCGAAGAGCTCGAGGTTGTAGAGCTTGCTCTTCAAGCGTTGGCCCACCACGACAGCAAATACCTCGAGCAAAACCAAAGACTGTGCATTTTTCCGGAATGTACGGAAATCAATGTATATTGAAGCCAGCGAGCGGTTTTCGCCGGGCGTCTTCACAAGCCACACTTCCTGCGTTGGAATCTTGTGGTGGAGAACAGGCATTTGGGGCGCACAGGCAATGTGGCGGTGCTTAGCAGACGAGGTAAAATGGTGGAACTCCAAGAGATCCGGGATCTCCTGGCGCAAATTGCCTATTGGGGAAGCCACACGCAAGTCGGGGCCCGGGTCGGGGCTGAAGGTTAACTTGTCGAAGGCATAGTGGAACTTGACATAGTCGAAGTCGAAGAAGGGGTCTTGTTTCCACTCGGCTTTTTGCCGGAACTGCAAGAGCGTTCTGGTATTAGTCTCAGCAATCTGTAGTTTGAGCAGCGGTCGGCCAAAAAACTCAGCCAAGTAGAACGCAAAGCTGTGTTCGCCTAAACACGCCGCGTCCCAGTCTCCCCTGAGGAAGTGCCCACCCAGCTGAAGATTTTCCGCATACAGAGCCACTTCGTCAGCATCCGCTTCAGCCAGAGCGCTCATGAAGTTGTATTCGTTGATTTGCACGTACTCCTGGGCCACATTGGACCACGAAGACTCGGGCAACTTCGCCATCACCTCCTCGATGTAGTGGAACACAACAGCCAACATGTCCATGAGCCTGTACATGCCGAGTTCAGTTCCCTCCAAAGCAAGCACGAAGAAGGCATCGTCTCGGGACGCCGTCTGTGTGTACGCGTACAAGCGTTCGATGTACTGTTTGGTGTTGCGCAAGTAGTGGCATAGCGAAGTGCTAGACTCGTCGCCCAACACATTAGCCAAGATGCTCTGCACCACAGCAGGCACTTTTTGCAAGCCTTTCCGCATGGAGAAGTAGAGTCTGATTTTCCGGGTGCCCGACTTGATGAAAATGCAGTTTGGGTCGGCGCTCAGGAAAATGTCGGGATGAGCCAGCGCTGCAGGAGGGCACAGCAACGTGGGGAGGTCGCCGTAGGCTTGGAAAAGCGCCTTTCGTAGGTGGTTTATGGACTGCGGGCCCTTTATCACGAGCGCAGAGTTGGCGGGGATGAAGGCCCGGGCGTGGTGGTCGGATACCATGCGCTTCAAGCCCAGGGCAGCCAACGTGGCCTTGTTGCCCGTCGAAAAGCGGGAAAACGGGTGGTCCGTGCAGCTCAAGAGGCGCAAGCCGTGCCAGAGCAACTTGTCCGGGTCGGACTTGTTCATGGTGTGCTCATCGTCCACGAAGCCGGTCTCCCTGGCCACCACCGACGCCGACACTCGCGGAGGCTTGAAGAAGCTGGCAAACATGGGGAGCGCCGAGTCCAAGAGAAAGCGGTTCTCGCCCGCCAGCTCGTGGGCAAACGTGGACATGTCAAAGCCAAACGTGGTCTGGTCCGTACCGGTGGAAGCACTGAAGGAGCCGCCACAGCCCATCAAGAGCTTCTGGAGCTGCACCAGCTTGTCGCCCAGACAAACAATGTGCTCGCAGAGATGGGCCACGCCCAACACCAGAGAGTCCAGGTACGAGCCGGCGCCAACGGTCAAGGCGGCGGAGATGATGTGCGATGAGGCATCGTTGATGAGGACACACTTCAACCCCGACGAGAGCTCGAGGCACTCGTACTCCCGTGCAGCGTGCAGAGCGGGCACGTCAAGCCGGGGCACCCAGCTTTTGTGCCTGGTGAAGGAAAAGGACATGGTGGAGAGTGGCAGAGCGGTTGAAACACAGCGGTTGAAACACAGCGTGAAGAATTGCCTGTTTGGGCGATGACAATGGGCGCATGAAGGAGGATGTGCAAGTGGACCTGCATCGGCGGGGCTGGCGGCGAAAATTGGGCACGGATGGAAGTGTGGAGGTCTATGGATGCTATGGTCTGGGGATGCAGGTGGGTCAGCCCCGTTTGCAGCAATGGCTGAAGGTTGCAACGCGGGTAGTGCACACAGCACTGGGATGAGAGCATGGTGGAAGTGCCAGTAGTCGTAAGGAGGGATAGTATGGTAGCACTGGCATTTGAATAGTCAGTGGGATACTCATGATACTCATTGGAACACTGATTGGAACACTCATTGGAACACTGATTGGAACACTCATTGGAACACTCATTGTAACACTAGCGTCATTAGTATGGAGTGAGGATGGAGTGAGGATGGAGTGAGGATGGAGTTGTCGCCAGTGTTGAGTAGGATCTTACCTGCCTTATGGGCAGCGCACTACCTTTCTCTCTAAAGTTCACCTGCAGAGGTTTTGCAGCGACATGCCCGGAGAATCGTGCGTGGTCAGCCCCAAGCGTGGTGCCTTGCAGCCTCGCGCCGTGCTGCAAGAGACACTTGCGAAGTCATGAGCTCCGCACGACCCTGGCGCCAGGCGGGCTGACAGGTCGCCCCGAGGCCAGCCAAGTAGAGACCGCCCGAGACATCCCCGAGGCAGCCGTCCACACTCGCCCGTCACTTACACCTCGGCAAACCCTGGTTACCCCCCGGTCACTCCCCGGTCACACCCCGGTCTCCCCTCGGTCTCCCCTCGGTCACCCCCCGGTCACCCCTCGGTCACCCCTCGGTCACCGCCTCTCCCTCGCCGGCACTTGCCGTCACCCACCTGGCCGCACTGTTCTCCAAGGCCCGCCATAAGACGCTCCACCAGGCTCGCCGCCGCAGGGCTGTGCCCGAAGGTGCCAGAATGTGCCAGACAGGTATGCGCTTATCGCATTGTCCTGCATATACCCGGGTTCGGGTGATCATGCGGCCTGCACGAGGCCCCGCGGCCTGCGTGGGCGCATGCGCAATCGTCTTTAAGCTCTCGGCCCCAACATTTACTCCTTACACCTGTTGGCAGAAGACATAGACAGAAGAAAACAAGGAGAGGAAAAGAAGAAAAAGAAAAGAAAAAAGAGAAGATAGAAGACAACTAAGACACCAAACACCAAAGACACCGACCAAAGACAAACAAGGAAGCTTCCCCGAGTCTCCTGTTCATATCCACAACACCCAGTCCACTCCCCATCACGCCCACCTTCCCCTACCCTCCCCAAGCTACCCCACATCCAGCCTTCGCCGTCCTCGATCCTATGCTCATATACACCCCACCATGGCCAATCCCTACATGTACACTCTCCAGTACTCGCCCTCGCTGCCAAACGCGCAGCTAAACAGCTCGCCCACGTTCCTCAGCGCCCAGTACACCACGTTGTCGTCATCGTCGTCGTCGACGTCCAGCAACTACAACTATGCGTTACATAACCCGCGGTTGCGCTACTACCTCTCCAAGTCGTTCGACGCTGAGGACGACCTTGAGTTCTGCCCCGAGATCCCCGAGTACCTCAGCAGCCCCATGTTGAAGAAGTTCAACCCCTACACGGCGCTGGTGTTCTCGCCCACCGCCTTGGCGGAACACGATGCGCCTGCGGGGCACACGCAGCGGGCCCTGACTCCGCGAGTCAGGAAGCCCATCGAGATAGTGAACCCGCATGCCAAGGCCAGAGCCAACTCGCCGATGGCCAAATGAGTCGGGCGATGTCGCTCGCTGGATCTCAAACTTGACACTGTATATTATATTATATTGAGACGATAAGAAGTTTTGTAGAAGACGAATATGGATCAGTGTCGATCATGGTCTATAGATGAGTGAGAACGTTTTCTGTAATACTGAAGTCATAAGAACAGTAGATGAAGGTCGATGCCACGCCCTTGGTGGCAGTGGTCACGACTGTATGCTTCAGTGCACCGGCGGGCACGTTTGCCGGACTGCATCTAGACAAAGTCCCCACCTTTGCTGGTCGGAGTAGTGTTCCATGGATTTCCCTGGTATCCTTTCCCTTCCGATGGTTTCCATCCTTCCTGGATATAATACTCGTTTCGAGATGCGTAGAAGTTCTTGCTTCGGCTTCTGGCGAGATTAACTTCTCTGATGTGGGAAAGTAAAAACTTTCGTCAATACCTCTTTTCTTTTCTCCCACTTGTAATAGCACGGTTCATGCCCCGCAGCCTACATAGGCGTATTGTTCGCTGAATGAAGTTTTATTTTCAGTGAATGTTGAAAAATCTGATCTTTCGCAACATGCACTGTACTACCAGAGTCCCATACAAAACCACTTTATGGAAAACACACATCTTCAGTCATTTGATACAGTCACGCTTTTTTCTCTTTGGATGTGGACAGTGATTCCGAAAGTGTCCTTTTTCCTGGCAGTTGTAACACACAACGGTTGAGAGGTCCCTCTGGTTTTCTGCGGGTTTGTTACCGTACTTTCTGACTGCCACAATGATACCCTTCTCCTTGCAGTATTCAGCAAGCTTATGTTCCACTAGTCTCAACTCATTCTCACAATCAAATTGGTCTGTATCATTGTCAGGGATTTTAAGCTTGTTGTACCTTATGCATTTCCTAACAACCTTAATGATCGGCCTGGTCTCATACCCTAGAAGTAACAATTGATTGAAAAATATCACTTCGGGCATACGTCTAAATCTCCAAGTTCTGGGTTCGTTGTCGCTTTGCTTGCTGCAGTACTCTGCAATGTGAACATAGTTCGTCCAGTTGGTCTGACTTGGTCTGGACTCTTCAAAGAACTTCCGGATTGCATGAACTCTTCTGGGAAACATGAATTTCGCGAACAAAGTGAGCTCCATATATTTCTTGACAAGATCCACTATTGCATTCTCCACGCTTGTGAGATAGAATAAGACGTTACTTATGTTTTCGATTGGTGTAGTCTCTTTCAATATTTCCAATACTCCGTTTGGGCCTTCGTAGTATACCCAAATGTATTCATCTCGCCCAATTTTCTCCAAGGCTTTCAAAAACTCAGCCTCAAATATCGGAGCTTGTTCCTCATTTTCGAGTTTGTATTTGACCTCCACATCCGCCATCACCGAATAAGGGTTCACAACCTGTTGCAAGTTGGCATGCACGTACGAATAATCTGGAACGGTAACGTGATTTGACTTTACCAAGTCTAACAAGTGTTTGTGTTGAGTAGGCACTGAAGTCGTCATTATTCACTGTACGTCCTGTACCTAGAAACCTTGACTCTCAGTCCCTTTCTAATTGATCTTTCTAATTGATGCCGTTCTGACCAGAGTCGGACTCGCCTTATATACTTCGGTCCAACCGTTAGTCAGTGTGTACCACAAGACAATAACTCAAACTAGACGAGAGCTAGATCTTCGCCTCCGTGGCCTCTTCTCAATGTCTAGCATTGTTTGCTCTGTATGCAGTCTGGTGGACATGCCCGCAGTAGCACTGATGCTTCACGCTCCAAACGTTTAACATACTCACACGCTGGCGCGCCACGCTTGCGGCGCAGTATCCAGTTCCGGGGCTTATATCCAGTTCCGACCTATTGACTCAGGTCGTTTGATCCTCCACACAAACCAGTTTTTTGTTGCTCTTTGAACATTATCGGGGTGTATATGGCTGCCAGAGACCAGCATATTCGTGTGACCCTCTGGACTCCTGTGTGTGGGGGTTACGAGAGCGGCCTGGCGCAGGCCACGGCCGGAAACGCAGTTCCGGTCGTATATGCAGGCTCCCATGCTAACTCACTAGGTCCGGCCATATCTTTACACATTGGCTTGCCAGCGGCCGCCTGAAGCCACTCCGGCGCCACAGTGGCTAGTTTTCGCGTTACGTGACTATTCCGAGGGCACTTCCGCCTTTTCCAGTGCAAGTGGGCCCTCTGTGCAGACCCAAGAGTTCTGTACCGGTGATGCTGAATGCCATGTACAGATGTCAGCCACTGCTGCATTTTATTAAGCAAGATACCTGTTTATTGGAGACCCATTGTGCCTGTTTATTGGGGCCATGATGCCTGTTTATAAGGCACCACTGGAGCGGTCTAGAGTTTCTAGAAGCATGCTCATGAGCCTTCTAGCTCTGACAATATGCAGCAGACGGCACACTGCACTGGTAAGACACTGTAGCGTCTGGCCCAAGATACATGCTTTCTTGCCATGAAAATTCCATGCAATTTACCACGCCGCACACCGTGGTAGCATATGTGAGCCCAGCCACTCTGCACACCTCCACTTTGGCCTGGGGAGTCTAAGCATGAACCGCATAGGGAAGAGCGACACCGGAGACCAAGTCACGTGGAACCAACGGGTCTTTATCATCGGAGCAAAGGGAAGGGCCTACGTAGTGTGACACTACGAGTAGTGCTAGCAGAGTAGTGTCAGCAAGTAATGTGATAGTATTGCAACAGAGTGTTGTACAGAGAAGCTTTAGAGTAGTGTTGTACAGAGTGATATTGAAACAGCGTCAGTACACTCTAATATTGCAATAGTAGTGTTGTAACAGGAGTGTTTAATAGGGCCAGATCCATCATGGTGGTAGACGACCCATGTAGTACCTTTGCTGTTCGGTTAGACCCAGCCACAAGGTCCAGAACCTTAGGTCCAGCCGGATTTAAGTCATAAGTATTTAAACGGCCACTCGGTCCTGACCCGCAAATCAGCGGCACGGACAGATAACCTGGTTACATCGGTAAGGCATGCAATTTTGTAAAGCCTCTTTTTGGTGAAAGGAACATAAAACACCTGTTCAGGATCCGGGTACAAAGAATCTGGCAGTTTTTGAGCAGTATAGTGGTCTACAGTTACATAGTATAACAGTAGTGTAAATAGCATTTATCACTAGTATTAGTACAGAGTGGTACTAGTTCAGATTATTTTACAGTAGTATTTAATAGTAGTATTAGTATAGAGTATTAGCCCGAGTGTAGTAGCACTAGTACTAAAACACAGTCTTAGAACAGGTCTTAGAACAGGTCTTAGAACAGGTCTTAGAACAGGTCTTAGAACATGTCTTAGAACAGGTCTTAGAACAGGTCTTAGAACAGGTCTTAGAACAGGTCTTAGAACAAGTACTAAACAGAAGTAGCAGATAAGAAATCACATCCACTGTCCGACATGGAACAGTCGAATTCATAAGCAGAGCCTTCAGGTTGACACATTCCCAGTGCTCGATTGTCAATCAATCAAGATAAATTCTAGGGTGTCAAACTGTACAAGAAGTAACAATTCAACCGTCTACCCAACTACAACCAAGACTTGCTTTAGCCGGCAAGAATTGTTGGCTCAACCTACTTTGAAAGGCATGAGCTGTAGAAGAAGAGGAGCGCAAGTGCCAGTGAAGCACCATTGATTTGACTACTAGAGGATGGTCTCAGTGCTCCCGCATGGGTAGTCTGGCTGGCACAACTGTTAAATAAGGCAGATGTCACTGCAGCTCAGAATAGAAGTCTCGAAAAAAGCCACAGTGTGATAGTGAAGGTCCAATCGATACTTTGTTTACCTGTATTGGGGCTCAAGGAGCTCCAGTCTCTACAGTGCAGTACAGTACAGAGTAGTGTACAGTACTGTAGTACACTATGTTGAATGTGAGACATCAGTGCACCTGAGGGCACTGCATGTTCACTTGACTGCATACAGATGAAACAATGCTAGACACAATGGAGGC
>NKZR01001274.1:0-18340 GCA_002370795.1 Metschnikowia sp. 03-147.1 | reverse complement strand
ATTCTATTACTATTCTATTACTATTCTATTACTATTCTATTACTATTCTATTACTATTCTATTACTATTCTATTACTATTCTATTACTATTAGATTCTTTAGTAACGTCTGATGTTAAGTAAGTGTTTATTCGTTGGTGTCCTGCCATGAAGTGGAGGATTGGGGTTTATATAATTGTCTGGACAGCCTCTTTCCGCTGGCCCGGCAAGGGCCAAGCCGACCGGGTGGGCTGATCTTCTCGAATAGGGCAGACTATCCGACTGAATGGTCTGATATCCTGTGTCTCTAGTCCGGACGAGCGGACTAATCGACTAGGAAGGTAGTCTGATAGTCATGGGTCGTGTACTACCCATATCGGATCTAACAATTACTATTCTATTATTCTATTACTATTCTATTATTCTATTACTATTCTATTACCATTCTATTACCATTCTATTACCATTCTATTACCATTCTATTACCATTCTATCACCATTCTATCACCATTCTATTACCATTCTATCACCATTCTATTACTATTTTCAATCTCCTCTACCTCCTTTTCTCACCTTTACCCCACCCTCTTTAGCTTTCTATCTTTTACTCTACCTACCCTATTGTATTGTCTATGTCGACTATTCTCACCTATCACCGTCTACCCTCACTTCCACCTACTACTCCTGTCCACGCGCGCCAACTCCTCACCACACCATGAGCCACGACCACGACGACGTGCTCGACTTCATCAACTCGCTCCCCGACTCAAAGCTCCCCCCCTCAGGCGCCAATGACACCGCCGAAAACCCCGACTCCTCCGACGACTTTCTCGAATTCCTAGACGAGCTCTCGGCCCACGAAAAGAAGAGCGGCCTCAAGAAGTTCGAGCCGAAAAAGACCGAGCTGGCCACGCCTGCCAGCGCCGCCCTGGCCACCGCCCTGGCCACCGCCCTGGCCACCGCCCTGGCCTCCCCCGCCAACGCCCGGTCCCGGCTGCCCGCCTCTGTGGGTGCTGCGGTAGGCGCCCAGGTGGCAGGCGAGAGGCGGCCTGCGCCAGAGCCCCTGGCTGCTTTGCTGAGTCCTTCAGAGCCACCCTCGTCGGAACCACCCTCGTCCGCGCCCAACCCCTTGGAGTCGCTCTCCTCGTGGTGGTCTGCGGAGGGCTCCTCCACCGTCACGTCGCTCTGGGGCTCGCTCACGTCCAACGCCCACCAGCTCAGCGAGTCCACGTACCAGTTGGCGTCCACCACGTCCAACCTGTTGTCCCACCAGAGACAGAAGTTCCTCAGGGAGAACGCCGGCGTGGCGGAGTCCGAGCAGATCCTCCACATCACCGACAAGCTCAACGCCATGTTGTCCACCATGTCGCAGCAGATCAAGGACGGCTTGGCCGACAAGGAGGACGAGTTGCTCAACATCTTCCTCGTGTACGACTTGAACATCAACTACTTGGACCTGCTCTGCGCTGCCAAGTTCAACAAGGTCATGGGCCAGGTGGAAGGCGGTATCCGCACCAGCGTGTCCAACTTCAACCACAAGCACGAGCAGGCGCTGGAGAAGCACTACGACTTGGACATGTTCCACGGCAAGGCCTTGGACGGCGAGAAGTTGTGCTTTGCCAACTTGGAGTCGTCCATCAAGGACTACTTGAAGATCACCGAGGTGGAGAACAAGCAGCTCGTGGCGGGCGAGTTGAGCGACGAGATCAACACGTCCAACGTGTTCATTGCCATCCAGCCCATCACCACGGGCACCGAGCGGCGGGTCGGAGAGCGGCCGGGTCCGGATGCCGCCCCGGATGCCGCCCCGGATGCGTCTGCACCGGTGTTGATCGACGCGGGGAACGGCGACTCGTTCTCCTTCACATTCATCCTCAAGGACATCTCCAACAACATCACCATCATCAGCAAGTCGCAGCCTTTTCCCGCCCGCTGGGCCCGGTGGATAGCAGGCCACAGCGAGGACGTGGATGCTGTGTTCAATGCAGGAGAGGACGGCGATGCCGTTGACCCGAGCGAGTGGGTCCGTGACTGGATTCATGATGGCTTGGGGCTTACGTTTGCGGTGTTGGCGCAGGAGTACGTGACGAAGCGGATGGGGATCTGCTGAGCGGTGGGAGAGGAGGGGGTCTGGTTTATGCTTGTGTGCTGGTGACTGGTGACTGGTGACCGGTGACTGGTGACTGGTGACTGGTGACTGGTGACTGGTGACTGGTGACTGGTGACTGGTGACTGGTGACTGGTGACTGGTGACTGGTGACTGGTGTGCTTATGTTTATGCTAGTAAGGCGCTATTATCTAGTATGAGGTCTAGTACTTCCTAGACACAGGTGACTGAAGGTCGCTACACTTATCTTGCAAGGTGTTCTCTATAAATATTAATGAAACCTCGCTATCAGCTCATAGCTAGAAAAGATCAGCAAACTCGGCAATGTGCGGATGCACGCACGACATCATCGACGCTGCTCCGACCGAGGATTTAGCACAAGTGTTCTTGGACACCGGGGAAGTGAAATTGAGGGGCTCTGCGGCACGCACGTCGATCTGATCGGTGCCCAGCGCCCGGTGGACCTTGCTGCTCTTCTGGATGCCGCAGGTCCGGTAGTTGTGCATGATGACGTCCAAGCCCTCGTCGTCAACCGCCACCAAGTTGTTCGACCAGTCGACAACAAAAGGCGATAGCTCTGAAGACGAGTGCGACGCAAGACTGTCCATGTACTTATCCTCGTCGAGCAACTCCACGTCCGGCACGAACTGCTTGAGCTTGGCGTTCTTCTTGACCTGGGCGTTGCAGAACGAGTGGTCACGTGACGCGAGCAACGCCGGGAACACCTTCTCGAAGCTGCGGTTGTTCTGGGGGTGCACGTTCAAGCACTCCCTGTGGATGAACTGGTACGTCTCGTACAGCGGCAACTTGTTGAGCCGCACGTCCAAGGCATAGCGGCTTCCGTGCGACAAGCGCTCAAGCAAGTGGTGCGAGAGCTTGGAGTTGGTGTTGTGGAAGAGCGTGAGCGTGGGCGACGGGGTCTTTGTGACTAACCTGGCAAATCTGAACATTGCAACGACGAAGGCGGGCGAGAGTGATCCTGACTGTTGAAGTAAGGCGCAGACCACGGGTGAAGTGAGGCGCAGACCACGGGTTCAGGTGTTGGATGAAAAGAAGAGTGGCATTCCCTGGCGTGTCGCAGGCCACCCTTATATCGGGTTTGGCTATACGATGGGAGGGGTAATTTCTGGCGTAGCGCCTGCACATGGCGCGTGTTGGTCCCAAAAAATTTGGACAATTAATCCGGGTCTCTTGCAGCTTCCTTTTTTGCGCGCCATTCTTGCGCACTCAACAGATACCCCTCCATGCGACCCCTCATCAAGCGGGCAGAGGCAAATGGTGGCGTGGAAAAGATTGCGCGTTGGGTTGACAAAGCGGGCAATGTGAGTGTTTGAGTTTTGCCTGAAATCTGCTGAAGTCTTGTGAAATCTTGTGAATCTTGAGCCGCCTGGTTATCAGCGCCTTCTCCGATCTGGCCATTTGACGTCACCCAAAGCCGCACTTATCAGCACTGCACGTGAGTCTAGGCCGTGAATCCAGACTGACCGCATGGCCGAGCAGCCAAACCCAACCCAACGGCTCTCCTCCGGCCGCAACGCTGGCTTTGCCACCTGTCAAACGTGCAGCTCACGGGCACTGTGAGTCAGCTGTGCGAGCGGAGACTTCAAGACTTGCGAACACTGCGAACACTGCGAACGCTGCGAACGCTGCGAATGCTTGCTCACCCAGTTTTTCCTTCACAACTGAGGAGAAGGGCGCGCACAGCCACGCTATACGACAAGGCCATTTTTGCCACATTATAGCCCATGCATGCCCGTTTAATTTCACGATTTGAGCCATTGAGTTTGGATTTGGACTTTGGATCAGAATTTGGGTTGGATTTGGACTTTGGATGGGTTGGATTTGATTTAGTCCGGCATTGTCAGTTTAGGGTCAATTCTGTGATTTCAGTACTGAATTCAGTTCAGTGATCAATTTCATACTCCAGACCAGTGCCCCAATCAATGCCTGTGCTCTCTTCGCTTGACTCCTGTCTTAATCCTGGTGTCTGCCGCCTTGGCCGTTTCTTAGCTGCAGGACGGAGAGATGGCAGTTCTGAAGGCGCCACATTCCAGCGGCTCAAAATCCAGCCCCGTGGTGTTTCTTTTCCCGCCACGTTTCGTGCGAGCTGATAGCGATTAGATTGCGGCCTGCACACACCGCGCACGCCGCCTATAATTTTTCCGATCAGCCCAGTGCTCGTAACAGGGACATAGGCAGGGGACAGGGACAGGGAGGGACAGGGAGGGACAGGGACAGGGACAGGACAGGACAGGACAGGGACATCTGGGGCTACAACAAGGCATACATGCTTCTAAATTCGCCACAAGAATCAGACAATGCTACTGACGCTAAGCCAACCTCTGCTCCGCTAGGATCACTGACTTTCAACTCACTGATGTGTCCTGCATGCGCAGCCCTGGGTGCAAATTCCCTAATAGAGATCCTCCCGTCTATGGGTAAAGACGGGCAAGTTCTGCCGGACTTTCTCCAACGCATCCAAGTCAAGGTCTGCGTGCACCAACTCGAAATAATCGCCGCTGGCATCTTCGCCGCCCCTTGCGGTGTAGTCCTTGGCTTGCGCTAATACATCGCCCCAGGGCCCGATTATGAGCGACTGGCCGAAACTCTCGCGGGGCTGCTTTTTGGCGGGCGCCTCGGTTCCCGGGCCAAGGTCGGCGTTGACATCGTGGGGTCCACACTGCGCCGCCATAATCACAAAGCACTGGGAGTCGATTGCACGAGCCTTGCCCAAGGCCACCCAATGGGCCTCGCCCGTTCTCGTGGTGAAGGCTGAGGGGTAGGTGATGATGTTGGCCCCCAATTTGCGGAGTCTGGTGGCAAGCTCTGGGAACCGGATGTCATAACATATGGAGAAGCCCACGTTGAACTTGGAATCTGCAGACGCCGGGAACGGCGCCAATATGGCCTTGCCAGGCTCCACGGACTTCAGTTCTTTGAGAATCGGCCCGTTCGGGATGTTGATGTCGAACAAGTGGAGCTTCTGGTACCGTTGCGTGATGTCCCCAGTGCTGTTGATCCACACCAAGTTGTTCTGCACCTTGGCAGAGTCGGGGCTGGGTTCATGGATGCCCACGGCAACACACAAGCCGTTGGTGTTGGTGGAACGGCGGAGCTTTTCTTGGATCACCGAGACGAACTCAGAGTGGGTCTTTTGGGCTAGCTGCTGCGAATGGTCTGCGTCTCTGGAAATGTAATCGGCGGCCTCCGGGAGGAACAAGACTTTGGCTTGAATCTGAAGTGCCTGGTCAATTAGCTTGGTGGCGATGCGTGCGTTGGCGCCGAGGTTGGACGACAGGCACATTTGGCCCACGGCGACACGAAGGGAGGACATGTGGGGAGAATTGAGGCGGATCTGGGCTTTGTGTTGTGCGGCGGCTTCTATAGCTAGTGGCTATGGCTATTCACTTACCTGTGGCTGTAAATGAGCACCCAGTCCCGATAGCGGCCGAAGTGTGGAGTGTCTGGTGTACGGGTGTGTTTCCGGTGCAGCCGCGGTGGTGTGCTCGCACCTGATGTGGCGGCGGCTACATCACGTGGGCCTCTAGTCAATGTTACTGCCCAGTGTTACTCTACGTGTTACTGCCCAGTGTTGCTCTGCAGTGTTACTCTGCAGTGTTACTGTGCCTACCAGTGTCACTCTTTGCGTTGCGTCATTATTACCTATACTGACATGCTCCTAGTCAGACCTGTCTGGCTGCTCCTAGTCAGACCTGTCTGGCTGCTCCTAGTCAGAACCTGTCTGGCTGCTCCTAGTCAGAACCTGTCTGGCTGCCTGGCCAGCCTACTCGACTCACGCCTATGCCTTGTTCACTGGACCAGCAGTGAAAACGTCCTCGGCGGAATGCACGGTGGGCTCAAACGAAGCCGTGTCCATGTTTTGCGGCGTGGCCTCCTCCACCAACACCTCGTCATTGACCACCATGCTCACGGAGTCGTGTTCATGGTTGAAGTTTACCGCCCGCTGCTGCGAGGAAAAGGCACGCAACTTGGCCTGGTGGCTGTAAATGGGCACCCAGCACCTGGAGGCGGTTTTGAACGAGGCGACTGAGAGAAATTGTCTGTTCATTGGAAATGTGGGAATTATTCTGGGCTGTTGTCTGATACAAGCTTGGTGATTTGACTCGACTTTTATAGGGTCCTTGGCGTGTTCGGGGTTCGTTGCTATGCGGTGGCGTTGCCTGGCTGCAAGTTTTTGTGGCGGGAAAATGCGACGGCGCCACCGGCTTATATAGTCGCCCTGGCATTTCCCTTACCCCGGATACTCCGAACGTCCGGCGCTGAGTCATGGGCGGATCGCCTGCAGGGGCGCGGCTTGCATGCATGGCGAGCCGAGGGCCGCGGGCCAAAGGAGATCGGAGCGGCCGCCAATCGGAAGAGTCGAGAAGTGGCGGTCACCATGGGATCTATCAAAGGGTCTATCGTGGGAGTATCATGGAGTCTATCGTGGCACCATGGGGTCTAAAGAAATTCCGTCAGCTGAACGCTACTCATGGTTGTTGATTGCTGTCGATCCTTCGTGCCTGCCCTGTCTCCGGTTGTCCGCGTGAGTCATGTGCGTGAGTCGCGGTGGAGCGGAACTACCGCATCCAAACATCCCGGCCCGTTGTCTTTCCTGCATACACAACCGCAAATTCCCCACACTCCCTTCGGCCTGCTACCGATATCGCTACACTACCTACTCAGCAGACAGCGGCTTGGCTCGATACCCCCTTGCTAATCCAAGCGCCTCAGACACTGCATACAGCCAGCGAGTGGATACCACCTGAGCTATACCGGCATTCGACACCATACCCAGGACACAGAGCCGTTTCTGAACCCGGTCCCCGCAGCCGCCAGCACCTGACACCCGAACAGACCAGTTGGAGCAGAACGTTCTGGAAAATTCTGAGGCAACAAGACTCTTGAGCCCTAGTCTCAACCAATCCAGCCTCAAGAGACTCACACAGCTCAACTGCCTCAAGAGACTCACACAGCTCAATCCATCCTCAAAAGACTCAAGACAGCCTCAGACATCACAGCAGACAACTCCCACAATGGGTACCGGATGGGAGCTTACCAAAGCCCTCCGGGATAAGATGGTGCGGTACGCAAGCTACCCCCAAACCTCCGTCAACATCAGGCAGATGGTGCAGTTCGGTCCATCCCCGTCGCCCGGGCTGATCTTTCTTGCGTCGCAGTTCATCGTCGAGGAGCTCCCCATTCGGCTCGCTCTCAAGGTCCGCGACCTCGAAAACGCCCCATTGGGCCTCCTGAATATGCCGCTGACCGTCAAGGTCAAGAACTGGTACGCGCAGTCGTTCGAGGAGTTGACGTCGTTGCCCAAACCACACATCGACGACAAGTTGCGGGCGCAGTTGTACGCCCTCAATACGCGGGCCGAGGCCTTGGACGACGCCGAAACCTCCAACTTGGCCCAGGAGCAAATGTCCAACCCGGCCGTCAACAACGTGTTTTCTGACGACGGCATCGTGGTCAGACCCCATACCTCGCATGCGCTGTCACCGCCGCCTGCTAAGTCCTGCGCAGACGCCCCAACCTTCGGCAAGACCTACTTCAACCCCTGCCCAGGCAACATCGTGTGGCCTAAAGAGGTTTATGACTATAACAAGAGCGTGTTGGACGCGCTCCTGAAAATCAAGAAGAGGCACGATGCCACCGTGGCCACCATGGCCCAGGGCGTGCAGGAGTGGAAGACGGAGCACAAGCTCGTGCAGGTGAATCTGGCCATCCAGACGTTTTTGGACCGCTTCTACATGCTGCGCATCGGCATCCGCATGCTCATTGGCCAGCATATTGCCCTTAACATGTCCCAGGCGCTGCCGACCAGACAGCGGATCCTGAACCTTATGAACGGGTCCAACGGAGAGTCCAAGAGGGCCGGCCGCAACAATTATGTGGGGGTCATCTGCACCGAGTGCAACGTCAAGGAAATCGCCGAGGACGCCGTGGAGACCGCCAAGTACATCTGCGAGGAGTACTACGGGCTCTTTGAGGCGCCCGAGATCCAGCTCATCGCCTCGCAGGAACTGATCAACTTCATGTACGTGCCGGGGCACTTGATCCACATGTTCTTCGAAGTGTTGAAGAACTCGCTCCGCGCCACCATCGAGTTCCACACGCCGCTTCTCAAACAGCAGATGATGCGGGAAAATCCCGACTTGAAGCCCGAGGACATTGACCTCAACGATTTGAAGTTCCCCGCCATTAAGGTGATCATCTCAGAGGGCTACGAGGACATTGCCATCAAGATCTCGGACGAGGGCGGAGGCATTGCCCGAAGCGAGATTCCGCTTATCTGGACCTACTTGTACACGACCGTGGACAAGTTGCCGACGTTGGATTCGGAGAGCCAGACCAGCTTCAAGGCGCCCATGGCCGGATTTGGCTATGGCTTGCCAATCTCCCGGCTCTATGCGCAGTACTTTGGTGGTGATTTGAAGCTTATCTCGATGGAGGGCTATGGTACAGACGTGTACATTCATTTGAACCGTTTGAGTCTGTCGCTGGAGCCACTTCCATGATGTGTTCTCCAATGAAGTGCAAGTGGATATGGACCGGAATAGCCAAGCTATGCTAGTAGTATGATGGGGCCGTCGGCTATCGAGTCGCTTGCTATGATGGATTGAGGAAAGCTGCAGACCCATGATTGCTAGCTGTCGGATTTTAGTCGTTGGATTGCTAGTTGTCGGATTTTAGTCGTTGGATCGCTAGTCGTCGGATTTTAGTCGTTGGATCACTAGCTTATGAGACAAGTGTGTTGAAGCACGCATTGATTGTGTGTATATTCTCCTTATCTTAATAGTCGAATCAACACTTGGACATTCCTCCCTACCTGAACCTCATTGATCTAATCCTTCTAGCTCTACCCCTGCTCTGGGCAACTGTCAAGTCCTTGCAAGACGGTCGTGCTCCAGAAAATTAAAACCCCGATTCCCAATCTGTTATTTGCTGGCGGATGGCTAGTGCTGGAAGGGATAGTAAGACTCCTCGCTGCGTCTAGTCGCCTCTAGAAAATTCTACCCAACGAACAAGAAAATGCAAGTCATTTCTCGTGTAGTGTCCTCGTCCAATGGGCCCTTGCGTATTCATGCTCTATATTGTTCTACCCTGAGTTTTAGTGTCAATAAAAATTGACAGGCAGTCGATCCTGTTAGTTCAGGAACATGTCGAGCCATCCTGAAATCCATGAAATGACCAATCAGGCGCAAGAATATCTAGGACACTAGGTAGCAGCTATCACAAATCATAAGGGTTGTGTCGACCCTGTCATGTTGCCACAATGAAGTGAAACGGCATTGCTGGCCAGGACTTAGTGAGTCAAAGTGTGTTGTTTTGGGTCTTGTTCTGGATTGTCTTGTTTGTCCTGTCTTAAGTTGTTGCATGTGTGTAGATATCGACTTCAACGTAAACCTTGAAAATAAATAGCAGCCACGAGAAAATGTCCTCAAAAATGATTAGTGGCAGCAGGTGGCGTTCTTATGTATTCATGTTCATGCGAGCAACGTTTCATCTTTTGCAGCCATGCGGCCACACGCCTATAAAGCAGGGATTCGCACAGCCATGGATAAATTTACAATAAAGACTTGGATTCATACCTCTACTTGGTAACAAATCGGCCGATCTACACTGTCCTGAAAATTGACTTCGATTTTTTGATTTAACTCGGTGCGTTTTACAGATGGCTAGCAGCGTTTCATCGGACTTCCAGGTGGGGTATGGACTCCTACACTTAAGACATGCTTGATGAAAGTCGGCACCACGCAAGAGATGCATATCGACCGTGTGATGGTTGATTCGATTGTTATCATTACAAAATGCCATAATTTGTCATTGCTTACTGACTGTGATGCTGCCTGACGTTGATCTGTATGGACTGGGTGTGGCCTCGGCTTCACGTGCGTGCGGCCGACGGTGCAGGAGCGAGTGATCACCAAAATTCTCCGCCAAAATCTCCTCACCATCAAACATGAGCACCCCCAGAACCAAACCCTGGGAGAATGCCAGCGCAGCGCCGACTGCAGCTGCAGAGGGATCGCTCGCAGATGCTGGCCTGCTAGCGGAGTCTCTGATCCCCGAAAGACCCACCTCTCTAGCGGATCCGAGCAGCTCCATGGGCATCGGCACCGCGGGTGCCGGTGTGGGCATGGGCTCGGGACTCGCTAATAGCTACGGCTCCTCCCGCTACGGAGGCTACGGCTCTGGCATGTACGGCTCCGGCATGTACGGTTCCGGCATGTCTGGAATGTACGGCTCGGGTATGTCTGGAATGTACGGGTCTGGCTACGGATCCGGCATGTATGGCGGTGGCTACGGCCTGTCCATGTACGGGAGTGGCTACGGAAGCGGCATGTACGGGAGTGGCTACGGCTCCGGTATGTACGGGAGTGGATATGGCCAGAACGGCATGAATGGCCCCGGCTTCGGCGATGGCCCGCAGGCGACGTTCCAGCTTATAGAGTCCATCATAGGCGCCGTCGGCGGCTTTGCCCAGATGCTTGAAGCGACGTATATGGCTACGCATTCCTCGTTTTTCACCATGGT
The DNA here is from genome assembly GCA_002370795.1 of Metschnikowia sp. 03-147.1. Classification (NCBI taxonomy): domain Eukaryota; kingdom Fungi; phylum Ascomycota; class Pichiomycetes; order Serinales; family Metschnikowiaceae; genus Metschnikowia; species Metschnikowia sp. 03-147.1. Next base: position 7,711 of record NKZR01001274.1, on the reverse strand, counting down.
CTCGCTTGCAGAGCAGTTTGGCAACCTCAAAAACGCTTTGGGCTCGCTCCTAGGCATTTTCGCCGTGATCAAGTTCGCTAAAAAGCTTTTCTACAAGATCACTGGCCGCACATACAACTATGGGCTCAACGCCAAGGAGTTTGGCAAGTTTGAGTCCAAGCAGAAGAAGTTGGAGGAGAGCTTGAGACGCAACAACAAGGGCGCTCCCCGCATCTCTTTCAAGCCGCTTTTGTTGTTTTTGGCCGCGTCGGTGGGTATCCCCTATTTATTAAGCAAGGCCATCCAAAGACTTAACGAGCAGCAGCAGATGCAGCAGCAAAGAAGGCTCCAGGAACAGCAAGGCATGGGTGCAGGCATTCGTGGCGCTGTGGATGCGGACAACTTGGAGTTTGCCAAGGCGCTCTATGAATTCAACCCCGAAAACCCCAACATCGAGATCGAGTTGAAGCCGAAGGAGCTTGTGGCCATTTTATCCAAGCTCGATCCGCTTGGTAACGAGAGCAAGTGGTGGAAGGTGCGTCTGAGAACGGGCAAAGTTGGCTACGTTCCTCTGAACTTCTTGGCGATAATTGAGAGAAAGCGCAAACTCGAGGATGCAAAGCCAAAAGAGACTGGCTTTGAGGATAGAGTATAGAGTTGTTGCTTGGTTAATGAGAGACCAGTGCCTGAGGTGAGGTGAAGGAATTTGGTGAGGGTGTTGGTGGCCATGAAGGGGACATACCTTCGGCCTTACTATGCTGCTTTGCTATCAACGGCTCAGTACATAGCTAATTGATAGCTCATGTTCTGGTGGTCTGATTATCGGAGTGACGTGTCACTTGCTGGAGGCTCTACAAGAACTCTGTTATGTCCTAGGGGCAACTTGATTGGCGTTATGACTTTACTACTGACTATGACTAAAGATGACTGATGGGTTAGACTGCATCGTCGGGGCGGTTTTGCTCCGACTCCACCTTGGCTCCCTTGTCCTGCAAATTCTTGTATCCGGCAGCGTTCTTCACCACCTTGCCCTTAGCCTCAGCTTTGTCGGCCAAGTTTCCGGCCTTGTCCTTGGCGTTTTTTGCCAACTTCTCACCCTTGTCCTTGGCGTTTTCTGCCAACTTCTCACCCTTGTCCTTGGAGTTTTCTGCCAAATTCTTGGCCTTCTCCGTGGCGCTCTCGGCCTTGTTGATTCCATCTGCCAACACCTCGCCGGCCTTTTGGTTGGCACTAGATGCAGCACTGGCAGCAGCGTCCTTGGCCTTGGCGGCAGCGTCCTTGGCCTCAGCAGCGCTGGTGGGCGTAGCCTTCTCGGCCTTCTCAATGCCGTCGGCCAAAACCTCGCCTGTCTTCTTGTTGACAGTGGCGGCGGCGTTGGCGGCGGTTTCTTTTATTTGCTCGGCCGAGGGCGTGGCCTTTTCCGTTTTGTCGATGGTAGAGGCCAACACCTCGCCAGTTTTCTTGTTGGCCTTGTCCAAGACGTCCTTGGCAGCATCAACAATGCCAAAGTTGGCACGGGAGACGGTTAAGTTTCTGGCGGGGAGTCTAGCAACTCTGAGGTTTCTTGCAGCAAGACGGAACATGGTAGAAGTAAGTAATCAGAAGTAGTAATACTATTTGGTTGATTGTATTCAGGTGTGGGGATAGCAAGCTGGGAAGCGGGCTATTTATACAGATCGCCCGGTCATGTAGAACTGCACTTGTTGCTTACTTGCTATGATGTAAGGCTGCCTAAGCGGGGCTGCGAGCAGCCTGGGTGCAGTGCGCGAGCCAAGCCTCAGCCTAGGGCCAGTGGAGCCTGCACACAGCGTCCGGCACGCCCGCCAGGCCTGGCGACGGCGCCCACGGGCCCCGTGTGGCCGCCCAGAGGCCGGCGCCGCCGGAGGTTGCTGGCCATTCTGCAGGACGGCCGCGGCGTGCGTGTCACGTGACACGGTGGTCTTCGCAACCAAGTGGCGGCGCGGTCCTGTGGCGGCGCGGCCCTGTGGTATGCGACACGTGCCGTGCACGTGCCGCGTTGCACGTGCGCTCAGGGCCCGAACAGCGAGCGGGCCGTCTTGACCATGAAGCTCTTGGCCTTCAAAACGGAGACCAAGAAGTTCGGCACCGACCACCCGAAGAGGATGCCCACGCCGCCGTTGCGCGAGATCGGAACGACGTAGGTGTTGTCCACCGGCCGGTACGCAGCGGCGTCAGGCTCCGGCTTGCTGGCCTTGCCCCACGGCAACAGGAGGAGGCCGCGAGGCTCGGAGCCTCCGTTCAGCCACGTGCGGAAGGTCTTGGTGAACTTGGCAAGCTGGCCCATTTTGATGTCCACCATGGTCTGTCCGCTTCCGGACACGATATCGCCCAAAGCGGCAATGTCGGAGTGGCCCTTGACCAAAAGCGCCAGGTTTGTCACAACGTAGCCCTTGGCGTCCTTGACGGAGTCAGGAAGAAAGTCCGAGAAGGGCTTGGCGACAAAACACTCCAATATGAGGTCGTACGCAGTCTCGGTGCCCACGTTGGCGCCTTTCTCCACCACCAACTTGTCTTCTCCACCATCGGAGGGCACTCTCTTCACGTAAACGTCCTGGATGATGTTGACGCCGAGGTCCTTCAATTTCTTGGTGGCGGGTGCGCTCAACCCGGGGGAGAGGTTGGCCAAAGGCGCCTGGCCGGTGTACAAGTGGACCTCTGCGGAAGGGCAGTCATTGGCAATTTCGCCGGCGGTCTCCACGCCGGTGGCGCCACCGCCAATGATGGCCACACGCTTGGCGGTTTTCAAGGTGGTGCTGGCGTCAGAGAGGCTTTTCTTGGCGGCGTCGTAGTCGAGGTTGACTTTGAAGCCGGCCCACAGCGTCTGTGTGCCGGACGCGATAACGAGGAAGTCGTACGAGAGCAGGCCCGACTCGCCGGAAGCCGAAGTGTAGTGCACGGCGCGGGAGTCGGGGTCCACGTTGGTGGCCGAGCCCAAGATGAAGGTGGCCCTTCCACTGGAGTTCTTGTCCACGATGTCGGCCACGGGGAACACGGTCTGGTCGAACAATTCGGGCTGCACCAACAAGCGGGGGGCGGCGATGTTGAAGAAGGCGTGCGAAGAGGGGGAGATCAAGGTGATGGACGCAGAGGGGTGGTTTTTGGCCACAATGGCCACGGCGTTGAGCCCGGCATAGCTGCCTCCGATGATCACGACTTTAGACATGGGGGGGGAGAGAGAGGGGCGAGGGGGTTTATATAGGCGGAGGGCGGGACGGAAGAAGGGCGGTCGGACCGTGCGGCGTGCGGCGCGTGCGGCGGGGCGTGCGGCGCGTGCGTGTAGCGGGCTTGTATGCCGGAAACGGGCCGGAAGTTAGTCAATGTTAGTAAAGCGCGGGATGCGATGGGAGACAGGAAGAGGCAGAGACAGAGACAGAGACAGACACAGAGACAGAGACAGACACAGACACAGAGACAGACACAGACACAGAGACAGACACAGACACAGAGACAGACACAGACACAGACACAGACACCCAGGCAGACAGGCAGAAACAGGGCAGGAACCTAGACAGGAGAAAAAAGGAAGACACGCTCACGAGTTCTCTGCTGGCTATCTTGGCTGCGACATGCAGCGTATCTACGAGGTGCAGTAGATCGCCGCTGTGGAAAACAAGCCACGCGAAGAGGTGATAGCTCTAGGTGATAGCTCTAGGTGATAGCTCTAGGTGATAGCTCTAGTCCTTTTAAAGCTTTAGCCTACCGCCTAGTTGAGTAGGCAGAGCAGCCTTGGCTTAGTACTGCTATTTCCTTGCATGGCTTTTAGTACGCTAGCCTATTTGCCTTGGATAGTGTCTACAGAAATACCGCATGCGCAGAATCTGTCCTGCACCCCTAGCGCCAGAACTGCTAGTGACTCTGGAACTGTGGAAGGCTACGCTCGTACTGAGGCAGACCATCAGAATTCCAATGGGCGCAAACGACTCTGATCCGAGTCTATTGAGTCTATGGAATCCAATCAGACCTGTAATGCTGATGATCCCAATGCTTCAGGTGAGGTGCTTGTCATGAAGACCGGATCGGTGTAAACCTGCTACAGGCCCGCTGCCAGGGTTGGCTTTCATACATACATCTATACTACTATAAATCTATACATCTAACATCTATACATCTAACATCTATACATCTATACATCTATACATCTATACATCTATACATCTATACATCTATACATCTATACATCTATACATCTATACATCTATACATCTATACATCTATACATCTATACATCTATACATCTATACATCTATACATCTATACATCTATACATCTATACATCTATACATCTATACATCTATACATCTATACATCTATACATCTATACATCTATACATCTATACATCTATACATCTATACATCTATACATCTATACATCTATACATCTATACATCTATACATCTATACATCTATACATCTATACATCTATACATCTATACATCTATACATCTATACATCTATACATCTATACATCTATACATCTATACATCTATACATCTATACATCTATACATCTATACATCTATACATCTATACATCTATACATCTATACATCTATACATCTATACATCTATACATCTATACATCTATACATCTATACATCTATACATCTAACATCTATACATCTAACATCTATACATCTACACATCTATACATCTATACATCTATACATCTATACATCTATACATCTATACATCTATACATCTATACATCTATACATCTATACATCTATACATCTAACATCTATACATCTAACATCTATACATCTATACATCTAACATCTATACATCTATACATCTATACATCTATACATCTATACATCTATCCGGTCGTGCCTACTTGTGGTGCCTGCACGACTGCCCACCCTACTTACAGCCCTTCAACGCAACGTATCGAGCTGCTGCTTGACAAAGAGGCAAATCCAAAGATTGGGTAGTGCTTTATTTGGCGGTGGTGCTGATTTTTACTACCCTGTAGAGCATTCACACTGAGGCAGACCTCTGCCAGCGCGCAGCATTTCTGGTGCACGGCCAAGTTGCGATGCCTCACCTCATGTACTGCCAGTTACTAAAACATTTATATTTGTATATCGGTTTTGGTAGATAACAGCTACACAGTAAGTAGAAGATTGAGTCGATGAGTAATTAGAAGGTATAGAGCACTGGCCTAAGACTACTCCTGATGGTGAGAGCAGGTGAGTGTCATGGATGAGTAGGGAGCTATGGACACAGGTTTGTGATGTACATGTTGGCGGAGTATAGATAGTGGTATAATTTAGAGCCTATAGATTACTGTGGACTCTGTGTACTAGTCTATACTAACTCTACTCTATACTACTCTATACCAACTACTACTCTATACTACTCTATACTACTACTCTATACTACTCTATACTACTACTATAGACCACTATAGACTACATACTACATACCACACTACTATCTATTACTACATACTACATACTACATACTACATACTACATACTACATACTACATACTACATACTACATACTACATACTACATACTACCAAATACTACTATCCACTGAATACTACATAGACTCATCCTTCACCTTGACTCGTGACATGGCGCCCCAGCCTCAGTTCTGACTATATAAGTGCCTAGATTCCCACTTATTGGGAGTCCATCAACGAATAAACACCTGATAGGTACCAGACGTTACCAAGAATCTGACACTACTATAGACCACTATAGACTACATTCTACATACTACTATCTATACATTACTACATACTACTAAATACTAAATTTAAATACTATCCACTAAACTATCCACTAAATACTACTATATACTACTACCTAACTACTACTATCTACTGACCTGTGGCAAATTTCCCAGAGCCAGTAAGACTGTCCCAACCCGTTTATTCCTGTGAATTTTGAATTCGAATACATGTTTCTCGTCTAAAGTAGTCTTATACATTCAACATGCGCAGTGCTCCCTGAGTCCCATCGACCATTTCTAGATGCTAAGATTGACCTTGCACCTGGTTGCCTTAATATCTTAATGTGAGGATTCTGGGGTATAGTGTCAGTGTCTAGTGTAGAAGTCTTAGTGCATAGACACCGACCACTACTAATAGTCTCGCTTACCCAACAACCTCCAGTTGCACGATAACAAGACATGGATGCTAGTATCAAGCAGCAGTCAATCACCGCTCCTCCTCTTGACCAACCCGTTGATATCGTTGACTGCAGCGCGCTTCTTGACCCGGAGCACATTCACCGGCTTCACCGCCCCAGTCTCTTTGCCCTTGTCCTCGCGTGTTCCTGTGGTCTGCACCACACGAAGCTGCACCTTCTGCCGCACACACAACTCCCGAAGCCCCCGCTCCCACACGTCCTGTATGTCCTCTAGGCGGCTGTAGTCTTGGCCCTTCACGTAGTCGCGGAGCTTCTTGTATTTTTTGACCGACACAAGCGTGGCACTCTCAGCAGAGCTGGCGCTTTTGGGAGAGCCGGCACTCTCAGCAGAGCCGGCGCTTTTGGGAGAGCCGGCGCCAGCAGAGCCCACAGGCTGCGCAGGCCCCTCGGCCCCGATGATGCCCACCACGCTGCCGAGGCGGAACTCCTGCCTGTAGCCAAGCTCGTGCCAGAACTGGGCCACGGTCATGTGCAGGTAGCGGTTCTCCACCACCAAGTGCTCGAGAAACCGGCCCTTGGGGTCGTCGGGAAAGACGGGGATGGTCTTGAGCACGTCGCCGTCGCCCGGGTAGATGCTGCCCACGGAGCAGCCTGCAGGCAAGAGCCGATTCACGGCGTTGGCGTCGGACCCCGGGATGTCCGCCCGCAACTGCCAGCCAGCGTGCTTCGACAAGACACGCTGGAGCACAGCAAGCCACCACGTGAAGAGCTCGTTGCCGGACGCCACGTGCTTGGCGGGGTTTTTTTGCGAGTCGGGGAAGAGGTATGCGTCTGCGGCCTTGGTGAACATGGAGAGCCTGGTGGAGTGAGAGTGGCAGGGGGGGAGGGGGAGCTTCGGCACGGGTCTGGCCGAGACTTCGTATGGGGGGACGGGCTGGGGTCCTTTTTGGGTAAGACGGAGGCTCAAGCTGCGTAGGTGGTTGACGAGGGGGTAGGGGCTGAGCGAGTCTTTGGTGTGTAAGTCGTAGGTTCTGTTTCCGTCCGTTCTGTCCTTTTCCATCCCGTCCATCCCGTCCATCCCGTCCATCCCGTCCATCCCGTCCGTCCCGTCCATCCCGTCCGTCCCCTCCCCAAAGTACTCCCTCACGTCCACCCCCAAAATAACCCCCAAAAACGCCTCCATCACCGCCGCCGCAGAGAAGCGCCGCCCCAAACCCGTCGTGTCGGCCTTGGGCACGAAGATATGGCGCGTCACGTGCTGGTCGAACACGCCCAAGTACACGTAAACCTCCACGCCAAACACAATGGCGTGGCTGGCGTCGTCGGCCAAGAGAAAGAGGTGTTTGGCCTTGTACGAGTCGCCGGCCTGCGACACGGGCGCCCTGCACCTGTAGGCGTTGGTGTGGACATGCACCCACGAGTAAGTGCAGCCGATGGGGAGACACGAGGCTAGTCCGAGCATGAGTGGAAGAGCAGACGCGTGCGCGACCAACACCAAATCAGCAATACATCAGTACATAATGTAGTGTAGTAGTGTGTAGTGTAGTAGTGTGTAGTAGTGTAGTGTAGTAGTGTAGTGTAGTAGTGTGTAGTGTAGTAGTGTGTAGTGTAG
>NKZR01001269.1:540-54734 GCA_002370795.1 Metschnikowia sp. 03-147.1 | reverse complement strand
TCAGGTACCGCCGTACCTAAACAGAATGTTGAAGTCACGAGACATCTCCATTCCTGTATATGACGAGGTTGAACACAATGCGTCACAACACGTGATACAATCATAAGCCCGTACATCCCTAAGATAATCCCGTACATCCCTAAGCTAAGCCCGTACATCCCCAAGATAAGTCCGTGATCAGCCAGCCGGTCGCCGGCCCACGGCTTCACGGCTGTGTAAGGCGTCACGGAACTAGATGCCTTCTGACAATCATCCCGCTCATCTCTGACCCTGTGTTTTGGAGACCTCGCAACTGGTCGCTGGCTCAACAGCGTATGCAGGTGCAAAGGGCATGGTGGCTCTTAGTGGTAATGTGGGACAGTGGTGTGTCCGGTGACTGTGTACACTGCCTAAAGGGACTTGACTGTGTGGTTGACGGTGTATCTTGGTGTGCCACATTACTAATATTTCTGACCATAGTGCCATACTATAGTACTACTTGTGCCGACTCATGAATCACTTATCATTCATTATTTCTTATTCCTTTTCCTTTTCCTTTTCCTTTTCCTTTTCCTTTTCCTTTTCCTTTTCCTTTTCCTTTCCTTTTCCTTATTCCTTACCATTCCTCAGGCCTCAGATCACAGACCGTACGTCAAAATGTCCCTCTTTACTGAACCGTTGTTTATAGGGTAAGTGCAAGCAAGGTACCCCACAGCATACAGTAGCAGGTATTGATTCCAGAAACTACTCCGTCATCGCAACCAGAGTCTGTCTGGCTTGCCACATCATAATGTCATGGACATAAAGGCCCAACGGTAGTTAGCTGAGAGGTCATGATACCAGGTCCTGAAGGAGTAAGGTGAGACTATGTCTGAGTCAACAACCCTGGGCAAGTCCACTTGTGGAACCAGTGATAACGAAACCTCATAACGGGCTTTAGAAAAGAGACGTGCTTTGAGTCCTCGTTACTCAGAACTCTATGTGGCTGATCCTAGTGCGTGGCAATGTAGGTGTAAAACAAGGAAGGCAGGAATGAGGATTAGGGGAACGGAATAAAACAATGTAGCGTACATACTTTGAATATTAAAGGATGTTTTGAGGATGAGCTGTACCTTGCTAATGCCATACACGATGTAATTTTATGATAGCATCCACACTATCACTTCCACACTATTACTAACTACACTATTACTAACTACACTATTACTAACTACACTATTACTAACTACACTATTACTAACTACACTATTACCAACTACACTATTACTAGCTACACTATCACTAACTACACTATCACTAACTACACTATTACTAACTACACTATTACTAACTACACTATCACTATCTACACTATCACTAACTACACTATCACTAACTACACTATTACTAACTACACTATTACTAACTACACTATTACTAACTACACTATTACTAACTACACTAATACTAGCTACACTATCACTAACTACACTATCACTAACTACACTATCACTAACTACACTATCTACACTATCACTATCCACACTCCACACCACACTATCCACACTAAATTATTACATCCTCCGTGCACCATGGTGCTTACCTTCAGACCGACTTTGCAGGCCTAGAATTTCCAGACAACCTTTGAACCACCGAGTGAGACAGAGCTTTGCGTCTATGGAATCTTCAATGATACGACCTTTGCACACCATTATACTGGGTTATCGGAACATAATGAACCTTAAAACCATTCAACTTGTTGACCGTCCTTTGAAATGCCTAATTCATCTCCGTATGTATCATTCTTTGATAGTACTAGTACCTATGGTATGTTAATAACTTGAGATTCTAGCAATACTGTGCATTTGTCCCATCTACCAGAAGCATTCCATAAATGTACCAGATCATTCCATAAATGTACCAGATCATTCCATAAATGTACCAGATCATTCCATAAATGTACCAGATCATTCCATAGCCATAACTATTACCATCTTATACTACCATCTCTCACCATCATCACCTACAGTGAATATCATCACACGGTCACCACTACCATCTATACTATCCATGCCATCCGTCGCAATAACCCTTTACTTGACACCAGTTTGTGGTAGCACCGAGAATACCACGGTGCTCGCGACTATGACCATGTGTCGGGTGATGCAGAGCCTTAACTGGGCCATCACTCAAGGAAGCTATGAGAATACAAAATCAACTCTTAGTATTATCCATGAATTCCTGATACAAGACGTGAAACTAGCACACCAAAGCACGTCTCTTGACTGGGTACATGGCACTGGTACGTGGTTAAGAATACATTACCGTTTCTCTATTACCACACGGCTTCACCCTCAATGAATATTTATACGATGGTTTACCAATGGGCCAATGGCCAATGGCCAATGGCCAATTGTTTAAATGGTTAAATGGTTAAATGGTTAAATGGTTAAATGGTTAAATGGTTAAATGGTTCCTCACCCTATATTTCCTCACCCTACTTCCTCACCTCATTACTTCCCACTCTACATGACATCTGACACTACACTCATACCTGTCGTTTACTGTCACCGTACACGAACACCCAAGACTTTCTGACCGTACGATTGTTGGGTGCGGAAACGGCTCAACGTTTCTCTTTTGTTTCTCTTTTGTTGTGTCCATTGTGTTTATGGTCCAAACTGCGAAGCTGTAGCCGTGATTCCCACAAGGCATCTTTTGGCATGCTTGGCCGGAGTCTAGTCTGGGGACGCAGGCTGTCATGCACCAAAGGCCTTTCTGTTTCGGGCACCACGACGTCAGTCTGCTAGTTTTCAGCTGCGGCGAAAGAGACTGTGGGCACAGTAAAGACCACACGAGTGGATGAATGGGGCTTGAAATCGCCTTGGATGGTGTCAACGGGCCAAGATGCGGCTGGCCTGGCTTTCAAGCTACGGTGCTTTCTTAACTGAGACTGGGGCTTTCTGTTTTGCTAAGTGTGAGTGGAAGTCTGGCTATTGGTGGACCCTGCGAGTTACCCCAACCAAAACACAGAATCGTGGTCTTTTCGTCAATAATGATGAGGAAAGGGGAACTAAGTCTCTTCTATTTCTGCTACAAGACTCCAGGGCTGGGTGGATTCCCAATCGTGATGGTACCATTCATATTGTCCTCAGGTTCCCACGTGCATATGGTCAGTTGCTGAAGAAAGCCAGGTACGACCTGCTGCAGAGTGGCTATTTGCTTTCTGGTGCAGGGGTCTATAGATAGAGGTAGACTGATATTATACTACATGTGCATTGATGTTGATACTGGCAGTGACTTAGAGTGAGACTATAGCCATAAGTGGTAACTGATACTGCTAATTGTAGGTCTGATGGTTATAGTTGTGTAGTTAGTGATACACTCACTCTTACACTCATAGTTATTCATACACTTATAGTTACTCATAGTTACTTATACACTTATAGTTACTTATACACCCATAGTTATTCATATACTTATAGTTACTCATAGTTACTTATACACTCATAGTTACTCATAGTTACTCATATACACACATAGTCACTCATACTTACCCATACACTCACACTTACTCACACTTACTCATACTTGCCCATACACTCATACTGATACTCATACTGATACTCATACTGATACTCATACTAATACTCATACTGATACTCATACTGTTATATCTGTCCACCACCCATACAATACTGACTCCGATACTGATTAAATACTGATTAAATAATGATTAAATACTGATTAAATAATGATTAAATACTGATTAAATAATGATTAAATACTGATTAAATAATGATTAAATACTGATTCCGATACTGATAAATACAGATTCCAATACAGATTAATACTAATACAGATTTATACAGATTAATACAGATTCCAATACTGATAAATACTGATAAATACTGATTGAATACATCAATAGCACACTCTACTACTCAGACTGTACCATACTCATCTGTTACTACACGATGCTGCTGCTACTTCCTCACACCCACGCCCCACAACAGTCAGCCGACCAACATCAGTTCCTGTACGCCACATACTCAGCTGCCCAATTTCCCAGTTCCAATCGGCTTTCTGTACCGGCAGCAGCGAGCCTTCTAACTTGTCTCCACTCCGACTTAAGTCAAGAGTAATACAGGCCGATCAAGCGCCATCGCTAGAACGACGCGGTGTCTGGAACCAATGCGGCAGTGAATCAGTAGTCAGGATTGGTTGAATTTGAAAGATTTAGTATTGCAAAAAGTGTCCAACAGAAGGAAGAAGGAAGAAGGAAGAAGGAAGAAGGAAGAAGGAAGAAGGAAGAAGGAAGAAGGAAGAAGGAAGAAGGTCTGAAGAACATAACCTGTAGATTTGATGATTCCCTATCAGTAACAAGTGTTGGGAACGAGGTGGCCATAGAGTAACCTGGTAAGATTCCTTTCGAGAGCTTTCGTAAAAATGTCTGCAACATTATCGGTTGTTTTCACATAATATGTCACATTGCTTGTGATCACTCCCTTATATGAGACACTTTCACCATGATGTTCCTTCGTATTTCTTGAACCTTTCACAGTCTTGATCCCTGACTTACTGTCGCAAAGAAGCTTGATATCAAAGTTAGCTTCAATTTCATCTAGCAAGTTTTTGACCCAGAGCTTCAACGATAGTATTTAGTGCGAGTAATTTGTTGACGGTGAAACAGCGATCGTTTTCTGGAACTTGGTTTTCCACAGTACCGGGATTGGCCTACATTCTCATGTAACCTGTGACTGAGCGGTTTGCTTCTCTGATTCAGAGGCAAAGCTTGCATCTGGAAGCCACAATATTGCGTTTGACATGGGCTTATAGATTAGCCAAGTGTTGTACCTCTAAGATAGCGTAGTACTTTCTTAGCCCACAGAAGGTGTGAAGTGAAGGTGTGAAGTGAAGGTGTGAAGGTGTGAAGTGAAGGTGTGAAGGTGTGAAGTGAAGGTGTGAAGGTTTGAAGAAGATCTGAAATACCGGCACTGAATAGTGCTCAGACAGCATAGCTGCTAACCACTACTGTGGTACAACACCAAAAGCCTACACGCTTGGACGTAGCTGCATTGGGCACGGGCTGTTCCACTGCAATATTTGATTTTTGGTTTTGCAAGCGTGTTCAGTCGCAGACGACTCGCTACTGCCAAGGCGTAGGACCAGATGATTAATTGTAGGTGACTGACGGGAATTGCTTACACAAGCAATTGGGAGTCGAGGCTAACTTGACAGGAGCATTGACAGGTAAGTGAGTGTGTAGAGAAGCTCTGCAAGTGTTTACTGGTGCGGCTATGCAACACTTAGCTACGTGACCTACACGATTAAGTGATTAAGTTCTACAATAAGTTGAGATTGACCTACCATTAAGCAGTAACTTCTGATTGACCTACCATTAAGCAATAACTTCTGATTGACCTACCATTAAGCAGTAACTTCTGATTGACCTACCATTGGACAGTAACTTCTAGATGACCTAACATTGGACATAACTCCCTAACTTCTGAATTCAATTCGAAGCTCATGATTTTGAACACAGATTCAAATCTTTAGGGAAAGTAAGTTCATCGAGTTCTCCGAAAACTTCCCCATTCCAACTTCTGCTACCTGGTACTTCAGCAAAAGAAGTTGACTATGTTATCACCGAACTTGTGCAACAGCTCATTCGAGAGGAACGAGAAGAACTGCCGCATTCTGGTAGCACTACTGAACTGTTTACCTGTGGCCAACTACTTATTTTTCAGCGATGCAAAGGGCGCTTGTTTTTCTCGACCATTTGATTGCTTACATCGATAGGAGCAATTTAATGTTGACGAAGACGAGAACTTGTGGAGACATGCCTCGTTCGGCGTGATATTATCGAGCAATTAACTTGTGTAACTTCTAACATCTATTAACTTCTAACATCTATTAACTTCTAACATCCATTGACTGCTCTAACTTCTATTAACTTCTCTTCTCTAACTTCTTTAACCTCTCTTCTAACTTCTATTAACTTCTCTTCTCTAACTTCTTTAACCTCTCTTCTAACTTCTTTAACGTCTCTTCTAACTTCTCTTCTAACTTCTCTTCTAACTTCTCTTCTAACTTCTCTTCTAACTTCTCTACCTTCCTCACCATTCTCCCACAATAAGGCGGCTGAAAATCTCCACTCCACATCCTTTATCCCCTCTTCCCGTAGAAGCCACTCACTTTCAACGCAGTCAGACACCATAACGGAGCGCACTGCCGGCTGCGTCACACCCTACCACGCCACCTCTCCCAGTGCAGCGCCAGCCGGCACCCTCCGAGCCGCCCCGGGAATTCGTCATGGGCCTTGTGTGTCACATGACCCGCCTTCTGCCTGCTGCGGGCAGTCCGGCTTGCACAGCGCCGCCTCCGCCTTCCCACGGAAAAACTTGCCCCACGCGGCACCGCAGCCGGAGGCGGGCACTGAAGCCACAATAGAGTCCTAGAGCCTTAGAGCTCAATAATGGCCACAATAAAGGCCAATAAAGGCCACAATAAAGGCCACAATAGATGGGTCACGTGACTGCCGACCGGGTCCGTGTGTGCCCGGGCCGCCAAGCGTGCGTTGGGTGCCTCAGACAATGGGCGTCGGGATGTGCGGGTGGCTGATGGCGCATTGATGCTGCTCTAGTTTCTCTCACAGGCGACGGTAACAATTGGGTGGCTATTTAGTGATGCGGCCTCACAGGCCACTCAAGCCCGGCACTCAAGCCCGGCACTCAAGCCCGGCACTCAAGCCCGGCACTCAAGCCCGGCACTCAAAAGCCGGGGTACTGATGTGCATGCGCACACGGATTTATCACCCATGGCAGTCTGGGTCGTGGTACTCAGGCGCTGCCCCCGTTCAGGGCTGGCCGGGTATGGTGGCCGGTACAGGATGTACCTGTGGCGTGGTGGCGTCATTGCAGTTCTTGTGGCCCAGCGTGCTACCCGTGGACCCGTGGACCCGTGGACGTGGACCGGAGGAACTGGAATAACCAGGGTGGTTGACGTGCGTCTAGTGCATGGAAAGTGGAGGTGCAGCACGCCGCGGACGTTGCGTGTGTGCCGGAGCCGTAGCGATCGAGGTGGCGAGACTTGGATCCACGCGCGCAGGGAGCCACACCGTGCTGTATGGGAGCAATTGGGCAGGATGGGCAGGATGGGCAGGATGGGCAGGATGGGCAGGATGGGCAGGATGGGCAGGATGGGAAGCATGGGCAGCATGGGCTGCATGGGCAGCATGGGAAGCATGGGCTGCAATTGGACAGCATGGACACCTGCAGATGTGTCTGGCTGGATGCACCAGGAAATGTACCGGCAGCGGCCCAAGGCAGCACGGGCCAGGCGGCGTCACGGCCACCCGTGCACCGCCGCATAGGGCACATTTCACAGGCAATCGGTGCGGCCGGCACAGAGAAACTTCAGACGTGCGTCCGCGCCTGCAGCCAGTAGCGCTTTATCTTCTGCGATGACAAATTCCACGATGGCAAATCCACGAGATGCGCATCCACGGAGACTTATAAGATGCAAGTGCGCCGAGGCGAATTCGCGTTTTCATCAGTCATCGGCCCATCAGTGCCCATCAGTGCCCATCAGCTTGTTTCCGCGCTTGGTAGTGTCGGTCACTTACGAATAGACCAGAAACGTTGGACCGCTCCAATCATTGATTCCTCATTGACTGTTCATTGGCACCTTGACCCGGGTCACCTACTCAATATGCCGTTTCGCCCAAGCCATAGAAGCAGCGAGAGCTTCACGCCGAAATGGCTACGGTCCAGAACCGATAGCAACTCCAGCAACAGCAACTTGCTCTCCACTAAGTCCAGCTCCAGCAATTTGCTCTCCACTGAGTCCAGCTCCAGCAATTTGCTCTCCACTAAGTCCAGCTCCAGCAATTTGCTCTCCAGCAACTCCAGCAGCAGCAACTTGCTCTCCAGCAACTCCAGCAGCTCCAGCGTGTCGCTCTCCCTGGCGCAACTGTCTCGCAGCAGCTACGACCTCTTGCACTACAACGAGTTCCACGACTGCAACACATTGGACGCACAGCTTGGGCCCCGTCTCCGAGCGCTCCAGGACTCGCTCCTGAACCCCGAGCTCTCGCCGTCGGTTCGGAAGATCTTGCAGACGGCATACCAGCAGTTTGAGCGAGAAAGTGCACGTAACATGGAGGTTCTACCGGTGTACACGACTGACGTACCGCCGCCATACCAGCGATGAGGGGTGGTGATGGTGATGGTGATGTGTGATTGCTGCACCGATGCTGTCTATGCTGTCATTGGTGCTGCGATGCCACTGGTGGCCGCTCCTCACCGATACTACCCATGTTCAAGAACGCTTTTAAATTAATACACCTACGTCCCATTTTTTCTTTATTTCTGGTAGTCTGGTAGTCTGGTAGTCTGGTAGTCTGTAGTATGGTAGTCTGGTAGTCTGGTAGTCTGTAGTATGGTCTCCCACTGCACTGTTACTGTGGCCTGTGCTGACCACCCATCACAGGAATCGCACCGTATGCCGGGTGATCTAGAAAAGGCCTAGACGACGTCTACCAGGTACCAAGATACCCCGGTATGGTACCGACCCGGGGCTAGGTACCGACCCGGGGCTAGATACCGACCCGGATGGTTATGTCCTACATAGGGCACCTAAGTGACTTTGTCCTGTACACACGGCCTCACTAGCGCACCTGCGCTGCTCATCTCATCACCATGTCCGTCCGTAAACTCCCCAACATCATCATCACAGGCACGCCCGGCTGCGGCAAGACCTCGCATGCTGAGAACCTCGTGGCCCAGCTTCTCCCCCCCTACAAACACTACAACGTGTCGGACGTAGCCAAAGCCCGCAAGTGCTTCGAGAGCTACGATGCAGTACTCGACACCCACGTGGTAGACGAAGACAAGCTCTTGGACTCCATGGAGGACGACTTGCGTGCCGGCGGCGCCATTGTGGACTGGCACTGCTGCGACATCTTTCCCGAGCGGCTCATCGACTTGGTGGTGGTGCTCAAGTGTGACACCGAGAAGCTCTATGACCGCTTGGCCAAGCGGAACTACAAGGACAACAAGATCCAGGAGAACCTCGACTGCGAGATCATGGAGGTGGTGTGGCAGGACGCTGCCAGCCTGTACGTGCCGGAGATCGTGATCCCGTTGGCGTCGAACACGGTGGAGGACATGGAGCTGAATGTGGACCGCATTGCTGGCTGGGTGCAGACGTGGGTGGACCACCACCCGGACGGCGTGACCAACGAGTTGGACGCCAGCGAGTCTGGAACGGACGAGGACACGGATGAGGAGGCTGGCGAGTCGGATGACGACGCCAGGGGCTGACCAGCGCCAAGAACGGCCCCGCCACGGCCCACACCCGTACATCCCTGAGATAAGCTCTGTACATCCCTGAGATAAGCTCTGTACATCCCTGAGATAAGTTCTGTACATCCCTGAGATAAGCCCCGTACATCCCTAAGCTACGCCCGCCGTGCCGTGCCGTCAGCTACGCTCAGACGTTGTCCGTCCGCCAGCTATGCAGTGAAGCGTCCTATGACGCACAGCTCCTGAGCTATGCGGCAGGGTTGGCCGCACAATAGCCAGGAGGTATCGCGGACACGGCGTATGCAGAACATGGTATGGTTAGTGATAGTTCGTTGTACAGTATGCACTAAGTACAGAAGCACAACAGGAGATAAGACAGTCAGTAAGAAAGTATACTAATAACACTACTACTAGGACACTAACAATAGTAATAAGCACTAACAATACTAATAAGCACTAACAATACTAATAAGCACTAACAATACTAATAAGCTGTTAGATTCTTTAGTAACGTCTGATGTTAAGTAAGTGTTTATTCGTTGATGGTCCTGTCATTGAAGGCGAGGACCGGGGTTTATATAATCGTTTGGACAGCCCTTTTCCGCTGGCCCGGCAGGGGCTATCCGACCCGGTGGTCTGATATCGGGAGTCTCGAACCGGGAGAGCCGGTTAGTAGGGTCTAGAACGGTGGCTGTGTCTAATCAAATAGGGAAGGTATTCTGCTAGTCATGGGTCGTGTGCTACCCATGCCGGATCTAACATAAGCACTAACAATACTAATAAGCACTAACAATACTAATAAGCACTAACAATACTAATAAGCACTAACAATAGTAAGCAAACTAAACAATATACTAAAAAGATGCAATAGAGTACGTACCTACAGCAAAGAATACTAGAGCATTAAGGAAAATAAAGTAATAAAGCAAAATACATTAAAGTTCATAATAACATAGAGTCCACCAGCACAATACATTAATTAAAGTACACTAAACTACAATAAAGTAAGGTACACTAAACTACAATAAAGAACTTAACCACTATAGAGTAAAGTACACTTAGCACCCAATCAAATTATTACATTGGTGCAAAAGTAATGCACATACACTAATCCGCTTTTCTATGGATGCAATTTCAACAGATTCAACGCACACATAAATCATAGCAGAGAACTCAAAGGGTATCCATGACGATTAAGTAGACTCCATAAATATCACACTCTTATCACAAGTCCACTGAATTTATTACACTATGAGTACACTGTGTGCACTACATGCACTACATGCACTACTATGGACAGTCTAAGCAGTTGGTACAGCCGAATTAACTACAGTCTAATTGCCCTAATTAACAACTGTCTAATTGCCCTAATTAACTACAGTCTAATTGCCCTAATTAACTACTGTCTAATTGCCCTAATTAACTACTGTCTAATTGCCCTAATTAACAACTGTCTAATTGCCCTAATTAACTACAGTCTAATTGCCCTAATTAACTACTGTCTAATTGCCCTAATTAACTACTGTCTAATTGCCCTAATTAACTACACATTGCGCCTAATTAACTATCTATGTATGAATGCTCTAGTCAGTCAATAGCACTACTCTAAAGTCTAAGTCAGACCAAGTACTTTCCTAGTGCATGACCTTAACACTATATTCAACGATTGTGATTCTTTTCTCGCCCAGTTCCGGAAACACGCCTCCTCGGAGATATGCACCTGTTCACCCAAAAGGCTGTTTGCCTACTGTGCACAACGTCTGCGTCGAATGTGAGGATTCAATAGTGGTACGGTGTCTGCTTCCCTTTCGACTAGAGGCGAGAAGACAAAAAGATTGCAGCACCACAATTTCACACATGGTCTCCCACTGCATTACTCACTGTGGCCCTAAGTGGTTTGACTTGTGTTGATCGGACGGGAAACGGTACGTTCCACTTGGTATGGCCGCAACCGAGAGTTTTTTTTTGCAGTTGAATATACGTAGCAGTTGACTATACGTACTGACAATAACGGCAGCGCCAGACAGCATCAAGCTGCGCACTCTCAGAAACAGATTTTCTGGTATAATAGTAAAATCTAAGCCAGTTTACTACGGTTCGGACCTCCTCGGTTGGGTCTGAAGTCAAGCTACAATGTTATACAGGCATGATCATGACTACGCTCTAGCCCTTCGCCAAACTACTGTCGTTGTGTTTATTAAAGCCCTAATAATGCAAATGTGGCATCGACGATGCCTCGTGAATGTAAATGCTCAGATGCCGATGCCGGATCAGAATATCGTAGAGAAGCGCTGCACCGCGTAAATCACTAGCAAAACAAGCAACGCGAGCACAGCGTAGTAGCCCCGCGTGATCATGAAGTACAGCCACTTCTTCTTGATGCGCTGCATGTTGTGGGCCTCCAACTCCATCACACACTTGGCGTTCTGCTGGAAGATGTACTTGGACTCCTGGATGATCTCGAGCTTTTGGTCCTCCGTTAAGCTGTTGCGCGTCATGAGCTCGTAGTCGCGCTTGTACAAGAGCCGGAACGTGTCCTCGTCGGCCACATCGAAGCGGAAGAAGTTGGACCCCAAGTTGACGATGGCATCGTGCTTCAAGTTGTCCTTCTGGGGGAACAAGCCTGCGGCGCGGCCCACCGACGACCGCATCACCCGTCCGCCGGCAAAGAGCGCCAAGTACATCACGTGCAAGTATGCTAGGAGAATGTATGGCTTGGCCTCCACCTGCTCGCGGATGTGCTTGACGAACTCGATTTGGGCGGGCATCATGGGCGACATGAACTTGTTCTTGTCGTCGTCGTAGTAGAACAACAAGTCCTGCTGGGCTCGGCTGGTGCGCGCCATCTCCGGCTTCCAGATCTTCAGCAAAATGTCGTGCCAAGGCCGGGTCTCGTCCTCGAGCTCACGGTACAAAAGCTCCTCCACGGTGGCAAACACGTGGTAGAAGCTCTGCAAGCCCTGGCGGTAGATTTTGTAGTCTCGCAACGCGAGGGCAAACTTCAACGTCACCAACTTGTCGATTTTATTGTGTAGGGCACGGGTCTCGCTGTTGATGCGGTTGGCCAAGGCGCCGACATCGGTTTTGTGAGGGATGATTTCTTGTTGGGCCAACTTGGTGGTGGCCCCGGATGCTTGTACTTTTTCCATGTTCGAGGGTAAGGGGGATGCCAGAAAAGACTGGAGATGGGGGATGTCAGAAAAAGACTGGAGGTGGGGAAAATGTGCGTTGCAAGTATAGGTCTGCGGCGTAGGGGGGAGTCTTATTTATACCTGGACCGATAAGTCCTTCGCGACATGCAGATGCGCCCAAGCACCGCAGATATCGGGTGCGCTGCGACACGGTGTGGCCACAGCTTGCATGCAGGCGCGCATAAGGCCAGGGCCCAGCGTGGTTTTGCGCCCGACCCCGCGCCCGACCCGGTGGCCAGCGCTGGCTGCGCCGGGGTGGACTTTTCCGGGGCGGCCTTTTTAGGGGTTAGGGCAGGGCCGTGCTGTGTGCAGGCGGCCCAACATTGTTGCCAGGGCGCGGGAAAACAGTAGCGCCGATTGTGGAGAAGCATGTCGCGCGAGCTCGGCGCGTGGCACGGCTGAAGCGAGAATGACCAAAAGCGACATAAACAAGCATATCAGCAAACGCAAGGGTTCCGGTCAGCAGGTATCGGGGGCCAGGGTAAGCGACATCGGAGCACCGGTGGACGAGGCACGTCGGCGGAACTGCGAGACCGCCGGTGAAACTGCCGTCAAACGCCGCTGAAACAAGAGCAGCGGGGCGTGGACCAGGGCGAAATTCATGTTGGATGTGGCTCTGGGTCTGGGTGACCTCGGCCGTACAGCGCTTCGGTCCATAGATTGGGCTGCCTGCATGGGCGCCGATGCCAAGCAAGACCTTTTCTTGGCGCACGCGCGTTATCAAAACGATCTCCGGGGGTGTATGCCAGACGCGGAGATGGCGGCCACGCGGCCACCGGGGCACACCACCGAGGCGACGGACACGTGACGGGCCGCCATCTGCTTTGGGCGTGACACCGGGGGCGAGCAGGGTTACGAGCCCGCGGCCGTGGTGCTGGTGCAAGTAGAGGCGGAAGTCAATGGAGGTGTTCATGCATCAAGGCCGTGGAAAGCGAAGCCAAGTTGGAGAGAACAAGCAAGTAGCCACCAGGGCTAGTAATAGATGGCGTGACAGGTGGGAATTGCACTAGAGTAGCATGCAGTCTAGTCGTATAGTAATAGTACAGTGATAGTACAGTGATAGTACAGTAATAGACAGTAATAGACAGTAATAGAGTAATAGAGTAATAGACAGTAATAGAGTAATAGAGTAATAGAATAATAGAGTAGTAGAATAATAGAGTAATAGAGTAATAGACAGTATTCATAATAGGAATGTAACAGTAATAGTAATGGTAATAGTGATGTAAGAGAAATAGTATTGGAAAGTATTGGAAATAGAAATAGTAATAGTAGTAGTGGCGTAATAGTAACAGTTATGGTGATGTAATAGTATGTAATAGTGTTGTAATAATAATAGTGATGTAATAGTGGTGTAGTAATAATAGTGCTGTAATAGTGCAATAGTGCAATAGTGCTGTAATATGCTGTAATAGTGTAATATGCTGTAATAGTGTAATATGCTGTAATAGTGTAATATGCTGTAATGTGCTATAATGTGTCGTAATGTACTATTATGTGCGGTAATAGTTCTGTAATAACTACACTATTTCTATAGTAACAGTAATAGTGCTGTAACAGTAACAGTCACAGTCAGTCGTATACCCATTTATCACATCTGGCATCCCTTTCTCTCTAATCATCTATCATACACACCAATACTGCATTGAATTGCACTCCAGTAATGTACAGTGACCGTCAGTCCCTATTGTCGTCCCTGGAAGCTACGCAGCCTACAGCCATCGGTCCTTTAGTGCGCACATGCAACTAGACTTCGAATGGACAATTAGATTGTGGTACCGCTGCTCCGCCTGCTACTTGTACCATTGATGCAGGTTAAGGTTATTTTAGTTTGCTCGATGGATCATGGACGCATGCGCAAATAGGGGTTGAGACCGGAGTCCATCGGTGGAGGTAAGGCAAGCGGTAAGGCAAGGGTGGTTGTGCGTAGCCAGCGTAGCCAGTCTAGAGAATAGCAAGGGTGGCGACATGAAATGCAACGTTAGTGTTGTGGTAGTCTGATGATGTCTCTGGGTAACACAGCGATTCAGAGTCACAGCGATTCAGAGTCACAGCGATTCAGAGTCACAGCGATTCAGAAGTCACAGCAATACACCAGGTACGCACAAGTTCGCACAGTAATGAATCAATACTGGCACCTCGAGCTATGGCCGATTTGTCCGATATCAAGGTTGCAGTTTACCAGCACAATGTGCTGCATAGAGGTGGTGGGTGCGGGCGCCGCCGTATTCTGGGCGTGCAGTGCGCCTATTGACTCGGGGTTGCTTTGGTCGGAGCTAACGGGCCTGCACCCGAGCCGGTGAGCAGAGCGGTGAGCAGAGCGGTGAGCAGACCGGTGAGCAGACCGGTGAGCAGACCGGTGAGCAGAGCCAGGCTCATAACCACCCTCCATGGCGCCGCCGGCGGCCGTTCGGGCCTAAGGCTGATGCCGGTGTGCGGCTACCACCGCCGGTCACTGCAGCACCTTTTCGCAGCCACTGCCGTGTCCAAGTGCGCCGGCCAGAAGTGCGACGGAAGTGCGACGGAAGTGCGACGGAAGTGCGACGGAAGTGCGACGGAAGTGCGTGCCAGAAGAACGAGCCGGGTATCTCCATACAGGCCAAGTGTGGATAAGAACAAGGCATTTCCAGTCAGTACGACGAAGTCAATGGTTGGAGTATCACCACCTGCGCCAAGCTCAAATGTGCCACGGCACCTGGTTACGGTGCTGCTGCAGGCTCAACTGTGTGATCTGTGAATGAGCCAGTGGCAGGTAATGTCACAATGGACTGCACTGCCGTGAAGGCATGAGTGAAGGAGAAGGCAGGGTGTAGTGTATTAGTGTAGACGAACGAGTTGCTGATATTGGAGTATGAAGTCAAGGCCATAAAGGACTGAGAGGGCTACAGAGGTTGTAGCAATGCTGCACAAGCACAGCACTACTACAGTACAGTACAGTACACTCCACACTACTATACTACTACATACTACTACGCTACTACATACTATACTACACTACTACATACTATACTACACTCCACACATACTATACTACTACATACTACACTACTCCACACATACTATACTACTACATACTATACTACTACATACTACACTACTCCACACATACTATACTACTACATACTACACTACTCCACACTACTATACTAATACTTAACGCTCACCCCGCCCCTAGCCCCAAGCCCAACTTCGACAATTCCATTTGCTCCACGGGTCCTTCGGCTACCATGCCCCACAACTACCACCCACCGTCTTGACCTATTGATCTCGTTCCACACCATGACCATACTCCACACTTTCGGCTACCATCGACTATGAGCTTCGTGCAATCGATTCCTCATCGCTAGCTTGGCCCACAAATCACTTACGTCTCTTCAATGGCCCTGCTCTTCACCGAGCTATTTCAAAGCTGGCACCACTCTTCTCTACCGCGGTTAGCACTCTTCAATCCGACTCTGCTTTCATCGCTTGGTTTATCGCTTGGTTTCATCGCTTGGTACCGACAATGAGTATTTTCTCCTAGTCAATACCAACAGGCAATTATCCCTCGTTAAACCACACGTTCACCAAGACGTTTTATCCCCCTCAGACAACTCGATTGTTTACCTACCTCGAAGCATCCTTCTCTCCGGTCTCAAATTCCTCCTTCAGGCGCTTTATCCAAACCTACAGTTGCACAGATCCTTCGCCCTTACTACGAAGCCCCCACCTACTACACGTTTTCCAGCCCCACCTACTACACGTTTTCCAGCCCCACCTACTACACGTTTTCCAGCATCTGACAGTCAGTTCTGGAACCTTTTCCCTGTCCTCCCGGGCCGAACTCCAATGTTCCCGTGTTAAATGTCACTTCTCCGTCCGCCCAACCTCGGAAACATCACATCACCCAGACAAACGTGTTTCTCTACTACTCTGACGGATACCACGAACCATCTTACAAGGATCACCAATCTAGCTACCACCACCCACCTCGGACCAATAACCATCAAAAGACCGAATTTCTTCGTATGGCAAAGAAATCAACTGAACCTTAGTGAACCTGACTACTCAGTCAAAAAACTCGTCCCCAAGACACGTCCTGTATCCTCTCAAGTATCCTCCAATAACTACGAAACCAAGCCGAAATCTCTCGCTTTAGGGTCCTTTTTCTTTAAGATTAATCACCGCTTGCTGTTACTATACCACAGGTATCCAATGGGACCTCTCTATGAAGTCAACACTCATTACGCATACACTTCGCCTGAGCTCTCCTTTCTGTACTTGCACCGCTCCCCGATTAACTGAACGACAGTTCAGGCTTGGGGATGTAAAACCAACAAGAGTAGTGCACCACCCATATGGATGTTGCCTACACTAGTGGATCCGAACGACCTGCATTCCTCTATGCCGGATTAGTCTATATAAGAGATTGTTCCTCTTGAGGAAACATGGACGAATAAACATACTAAACACACTAACAGAAGTACTGGACGTACCCGGACTCTAACACTACACACTACACTACATTACACTACACTACATTACACTACACTACATTACACTACACTACACTACTACACTACACTACACTACTACACTACACTACACTACACTACACTACACTACATTACACTACACTACACTCACCTTCAACTACACCATTCTATTGACCAAGGTCTCGGAGTCGTTGGCCAAATCACCCTATCAACTGATTTACCAGAGATTCTGTACTCCATGAAACGGCTGTCCCGACACCATGAGCTGGGGTGAGGCATGCCGCCACAACGCAAGGTGTAAGTGTACAGCTTTAGGAGTTCACCATTCTTCAGTAGACCATCTATCAGCCCAAGTCAAACCTGCAAGATACCACAGCACTTCGAGAGTGTCGTGTCGTGTCAGATGGTGCAAGTAGTGCAGCTTGAACAAAGCTTCTATGCACTGTCTTACACTCTGGCTACCAATCGCCATGCAACACATCTCTAGAACAGCGCTATGAAGCTATGAGGATGCGTAGAGCCTAGTTCTGGCTTACACACTGACCTCTAGCGAACAGCAGCTACCACGGAGTCTACCACGGAGTCTGAAGCGGCTCGAACCTCTAGATGAGGTGTTTTTACCAGAGACTACTCGTTAAAGTAGTACACAATAGAAGGTGAATGATTGTGTACCAGAGCGAAACATGTTTACTTTACACTGTACACGCTCAATTGACGGTAATCATGAATCAGAGAAAGGATTCAGCCATTAATGGACAAGCGGTGTGAGTAGTCATGATCGGTATTCACTGTAGGGACAAAGAGTGTCATCTATCTCTAGCATCTATCTCTAGCATCTAGCATCTATCTCTAGTTAAAAAACCACACCGCAGGCTTGGCGTACCAGCGCGCCATGGCCATCTTGGCAGCCTTCTCCTCGTGGTCCAACGCCAACACTTCCGCGTCGTACACCGTGCGCCCCGTGTGGATGTCAATGTCCTCCACCTTGATGTAGTAGGTGCGCCACGACTTCGTCCACACCTTGTGCCCCACGTAGCACAAGAGCGTGAACGGCACCGTCAAGTAGTTCTGGAAAAAGTTGTTCACGTCAGCCTCGCCCGCAGGGAAGAGCGCCACCCAGAACTGGCCAACGAGAATGAGCATGTTGATGACAATGGAGTAGTACGAGCCGAGCTCGCCCGTGTACGACACGAAGCCCAACGTCTCCAACGGAATGTTGTTGTGCCTGAGCGCCGCACGCCACCGCAAGTGGCAGAGGCAGAGGCTGGGCCAGATGAGCACGATGGAGAGCGCCACAATGGACAAGAGCCAGTTGAACACCACGTCCTGCTGGTTGTAGGTGGCGATGAACGCGAACGCGCCGGCCAAGATGGTCACGAACCACGCCCGCAACGGCCGCCCCGCCTTGTCCGTGTAGTCAAACCAGCGCGGCGCGTAGCCCTGCTGCGCCAACGACCGCAAGAGCCGCAGCGACGAGTACATGGCCGCGGTGGCCACGGACGTCACGGAGTTGAGGATCACCGCGTTGATGATGTGCGGCACCACGTGCACCCTGTGGAGCAGCGCCGCCAACACGTAGGGCGATGCGCTGGTGGCCGACGACCCGGCGCCCATCAAGCGGTCCGACGTGTAGGGCACCAAGAGGCCCACGAAGATCAACGTGCCGAGGTAGAAGAACACGATACGCACGAACACGAGGCGGATGGCCATGGGCAACGCCGTGCGTGGGTTGCGTACCTCGGCCACCAGGAGCGCCAAGAACTCGGTGCCGCCCATGGAGAACGACGCGGTGGAGAAGCACTTGATGAGGCCCTTGAACGACGTGAAGCAGCCGGGGTCGCGCCAGTACCTCCCGCCAATGAAGCCGGACGGCGACGCGCCCAAGTCCACGCAGAGGCACATGATCACGAAGCCGGTGAGCGTGATCAACTTGAGCGAGTTCATCACGAACTCGGCCTCCGCGTAGCCCTTGACGCCAAAGAAGTTGATGGCGCACACCACCACGAAGAAAATGGCCACGAACACGTCCGAGTCGACGGACGTGTTCCAGAACTTGATGGTCAACGCGGCCGTCACCAACTCCAACGAGATGGTGGTGAGCCACTGGAGGAGGTAGTTCCAGCCCAACGCGAACGCGGCCGACTCGTCCAAGAACTTGCGGTACCACTCGTTGAAGCCGCCCTCCAAGTCGGTGTAGGCGACGGTCAACTCGCCGACGGAGTTCATGGTGCAGATGCACATCAAGCCCACGAGGATGTATGCGATGAGCACCAGGAGCGGGCCGCCCACACGGAGCTTGGAGGCGGAGCCGACCAAGAGCCCGGTGCCCATGCCGGAGCTCAAGGCGATGACTGCCAAATGGGACATTTTGAGGTCCTTTGTGCGGACGTCTTTTTCTGTTTTTCTCTGGAACGACTCCAAGAAGCCGACCTTGGGCGGCTCTGCTGGGTAGGCGTCTTTGATTTTGGACACCTGCGGCTCGAGCCCACTCAGGCTGCTGGAGATGATTTTCTCTGACATGGGGGGGAAGAGTGAAGAGTGGGAGGGGAGTCGGAGGGGAGTCGGAGAAAGAAGAAGAAGGAGTCGGAGAAAGAAGGAGAAAGAAGGAGTCGGAGAAAGAAGGAGAAAGATGGAGTCGGAAGAAGGAGAGTCGAGGTGGAGTGTCAGAAAAGTTGATTAGTCAAATGCGCCCCGAAGCATGACAATCTACTACATCGCTGCGTTGCAGCGAAAAAGACACGCTGCGGCAGAAGCTGGAATGCTCTGCCGAGAAGAGGCTTCCAAAAAAGAAACGGGCGCCGTTTTTTTCCGGCCCCGAGCCGGCCTGGCACTCCGCTGGCTTCCGCAAGTTGACGTTGCTGGTGGTCAGCCCCAGCACCCTGGCCTCTGATCGGGTCCCGGCTGGCTCGGTTAGCCTGCTGATAAGCGACAAGAATGCTGCCCGCATGTGCGTGAAGTGGCGTTTGGGAAGATGCTCTGCCAGAGCCGCTTTCGCGGCGCTCTCACCATGACACAGCGCGAAAGAACGTCAAAACGCCCCTGGGGCGTGCACACAGCGCGCGCGTGTGCATGGGCGATCGTGTGTGCCGCACAGAACTGGAGTTTTTCCGAGCCCGTGTGCCGGCCCCGCGCTGCGGCCTGCACGACGGCCGCCTTGGGCAAGAATGCCGTTTAAGTGTTTTGCCGCCAATTACCGCCTGCGGATTCGATGACTGTGGGGTGCTGGGAGCTCGCGTGGGCTGACACAGCGGAGCGCCGCCGAAACGCCCGCTCCCCGACCCAGCCCGACCCAGCCCCGACCCAGCCCGACCCAGCCCCGACCCGGCCCCGGGGCCGGGCCCCGGGCCGTCCCGGCTGCGCCGCCCACTTGCAAACCTTCGCCCCACGGATTCCCCACCTCCTCGCATGAGAGTCGGGGGCAGGATCCATTGTTGGAGTGCAGACCACATCATCAGGCAATGTCTGGTGCCGGGTCACGTGTCCGGTTATCTGCGGTCTGGTGCGCGGGCACTAGCACCAGAAACCAGGGTCTCTGGTTAGGGGAGGGTTGGTGGAACTGGTGGAACTGGTGGAACTGGTGGAACTAGTGGAACTGGTGGAACTGGTGGAACTAGTGGAACTGGTGGAACTGGGGTGACTCTCCGGGGGAGGTGGGGCAGCCAGTGCTGCGCAATGCACCGCAAGAGCTACAGATGTACCTATGCATTAGACTTAAACTTCTGCAACGTGCCCCTAAGCTTACAATAGAACAGTGTGTGGTGTATGTAGAGCACTGTACAATAACAAGGGATGGCCATACCTGGTACCGACTGACATCACAGGAGGGTAGTGTTGAGAGGATTGTCTCGTGCGAGTACCCAAAAATGGACAGGTCCTTGCTCTCTCAGGTATGTCTGTAGAAATGATCCTCTTAGTGTGTTCAATACAAATGCAAGGTTCCCATCGTCCCACCTGGCATAAACGACTGCATCACTCTAGACCTGAATCACTTGATGATACATGCTGGTGCTTTTGTCCACGATATGGATATCTGTCGTAGTAGTTTGGCCGCACCATGGCTCCTGTCCAGGCCCATGGCTCCTGTCTAGGCCCATGGCTCCTGGCCAGACCCATAGCTCGTAGCTGGGACTGACAGAGGCTGAAAAACCCCAGATGAAGTTAGCTTCGGGGCCACCATACGTGTATAACAGGGTTTGACGTGGAACTGCTAGCGGAGCACGGTAAACGACGGGATGCCTCTCATTAGGCGGTGTATAAACGTAGAAGAAGTCATTGCCAGGACCGTACAGAGACCGTACGAGACCGTACGAGACCGTACGAGACCGTACGAGACGTTAATGGAGTATTGCTGTCTGGAAGCCGTTTGGTCAGTACCGTCTGCTAGTTACAGTACCATCTGCCAGTTACAGTACCGTCTGTTTTTCTACAGTGCCGTCTCCTGCTAGTCTCCTACAGCTCTACAAGACTAGTACACCTGCTGGTCTACAAGACTAGTCCACAAGTGCTATTCTACACTGCTAGTCTACAGTACTAGTCTACATTCTACCAATCTACATTCTACTAATCTGTATTCCATCAAATCTACTTTACTACAATTCTACCTGCAACTACACTGCAACTTTAACCTACTACACTACAATTCCGCTACTCTAGCCTATCATTCTACCACACCACACTTACCATCGACTACACTTTATTACTTCGTTATTCATTACTCTACTCATACTCATACATACTCATACTCATTACTTCAATTCCTTGATACACTTTATGTAAATTCTTTAGCAACGTCTGTGCCTATCAGGTGTGTTCATTAATGGCTCTTCCCAAGGGGAGACAGCCGGTCATATAGTTACCAGAGTAGGGGTGGGTGACTGGTTGGTGTTTGGATCGACAATGTACGGTACTGTTGAGCTTTGTTTGCAGTCCGGAAGATACGTTTTTCTTCAAAAAACGTCAGGAAGAAATCTTACTGGTTCACAATATGTACAACACTACCCGAATCCCATACAAAGACCACTTCAAATGGTGTATACAGCTGGTTCACTTCATTCGATACATAGTTACTCCGCTTCTTACTGGGTTGCGGGCACTTGTTCAGATAGTGTCCCTTTTTCTGACAGTTGAAACACGTAACCTGAGCTAAGTCCCTTGGCTCCGATACTTTGTGGGCAGGTCTTTTATTGTCAGATCTGACAGCCATAACACCATTCGTTTTGCAGTGGGACTTAAGTTCATGTTTCATCCGTGAGATTTGCCTTTCACAGTTTGGAAAAGGCGTGTTGTCATCAGGAAGTTCCACCCGCTTCTTCTTGGAAGCTTTTTCAAATACTGTGATGATTGTTGCAGTATCGTATCCCTCGTCTAAGAGACACATGAAGTAGATCACCTGAATTTGGGATCTAAACCTGGCCGTGCGAGTATCATTGCCCCGTTGAGTCTGGCAGTACTCAGCCATGTAAACATAGTTTTCCCAATTGTCGGCACTTGGCTTGTACTGGTCAAATTACTCACGAATGTCCTCGGTTGTTCTGGTGTTCATATGGTCTATAAAAATGCCTTCATCCATAAATTTTTCAGCAAGATCAACAATGTGTCCTTCCACCGAATGGATGTACCCTGCCATCTGACACTTTATTACACTACAATCCTAATTCCTCCAATACCTGCTATTCTACTGCCACTAGTCACTCCACTCCACTACTCTACCAGTACCATTCGGCTTTAAGCTCTTCAGCTACGTCTCTAATTCCCTATGCTCTTTTCCACTACTTACTAGTCCACCTCTCTACGCAGCATTTGGCAAATGATGAGTCGCCTAGGACAAACTATGGAAAAAGAGTATAGGTTAGGGTTGGGAGAGTTCGGAGGCACGAACTCTACTACTTGTCAATACAAACTCAATTTGACTGGTTGAAGAACAGTTATGCAGAGTTGAACACAATCATTTTTAGCGAGCACATGCAATACTTACATTCAGACATTTCGAATTAGAATAAAGATATGCTATCTAAATCCATGACGAGCAGAGACTGTAAACTGAAATTGCTTTTGGACATGCTTTCACAGTTCTTTTTACAATTGGGGATCGAAAGTTGGTAAATTATTCAAGTATAGTCAGTCAGAAACTGCAACAACCAGACAACAACACCTGGTCTATTTCCGTCTCCTATCACATGGCCATCTGTCTCCTATCACATGGCCGCAGACCTTAAGCTACCAACATATCTTCCGCAGCAGAGGAAATAGCAGTAAGAAATTGCGGAAACTCGACAGTAGCAAATCATGAATCCAAGAGATCCGTATACTTGAACTACCTTTTCTCTCAACTGGATTCTTTCCAGTGGTGATGTAAAAGGTGCAATTCTGGGCCGTTACATCTACCTAGCAAATAAATGGCTACTGCCATTGAATCTACTCACATTAGAAGGCCTAGCTAGACCAACCACACCATACACACTTCTAACACTTTAATACCTGACTCCACCAAATCAAGATCACAAAACTCATCTTCTCCTATTTGCAGAAAACGAAACCTTAAACCTAACATAGATAGTGACCTTTTTTAGCGCACTGGAACACATCCCAAAGTTTCTTCACCGCATGCGTTCACGTACTATACAACACTTCCATCATGTTCCTTTCTGAGCTTTCTAATTCCTCACTAGACACCAATGAACATTTCTATAGACGAATTTGGAAGAACAAAGACTGAGATGATATAAGGGGTATAGCTATTAGAGCGATGCCAACAGTGCAGTGAATAGTACGTATGGTAGCTACAGCCAAATGCGGCGTGAAGTTCCAGTCAGATAAAGAAGCTAGCGTTTCGGACAATTTTGAGAAAGAAATTTAGAGATATTGATATGATGAGTCAAAGAATAAGAGATAAGAGATTAGAGATAAGGAATGGATAAGAATGGATAAGAATGGAAGAATGGAAGAATGGATAAGAATGGGATAGAATATGGGAGGTAGAGGTAATTTATATTGACTATTCAAGGAAATCAAGACTTCAAGCATAGAGGGTTTAGAAGAGATTGAAAATGAGAATTATCGAGTAATAATAGGATGATAAATGTGACGTTTAGAGACACTGATAAGTAGAAGACAAGCTGAATAAGTAGAAAACAAGCAAAGATAGGACAAAATGAAGAGTTAACTGTTAGACTCTGCAACTCAGGTATTATCAGATGTGTTCGTTAGTGCCTTGAAACATGTAAGCCATTCCTTGGCTAGATGTTCATGCTTGACGTTAGGGATGCGGCTAGGCTTTCTGAACTTCGTGGTAACATGGTGAGGTCTATCAAGTGCAGGTGACTCCCAGGGTAGTGGGACCATCACCAGGTGTACAATAATCGAGAGAATGAAAGATGGGAAGAGATTGAGGTTATTGTTTTGTGGGAAGGAAGACATACAAACACGAGAGATATAGATATAGATATAGATATAGATATAGATATAGATATAGAGATATGGAACGTCCTGGACAGATTAAATTATACTTTATAGTATCATTTTCCTAAACCTTACATCAGCCTTCTTGAAACCGCGATAGCTTCTCGTGGTGTTTACGCTGTTGTGTCAGTATGGTTGGTAGATTGATGCGTAGTGGGACACTAGGGACGTCCACTATTTCTGAACCGATCTGGACGTCCACTATTTCTGAACCGATCTGGACATCTACTATTCGGAACCTACCAAAAACGACCCCTCCATGTCCATCCTCTCTTCGGAAATAGCAGAAGAATCTTTTGCCTTGGAGGAATTTCGTGAAGCTGTCAGGCCAGACTTCCTAACACCGTCGATGCAGATTCACCTTCTATTGAAACGTCGCTGGGATTATTAGCCTTGCTAGTCGTAATTTGCTCTTCTTCGGCTGCACCGAAGTTTATGCCGATGCCCATACTAGTTTCAGCTAATTCAGCCTGAGAATCGCTACCTGGACTGCTCGCAGCTTGATCACCCTCCTTTTGAAACCCTTGGAATAGCACGATGAATTTTCCGATTGAGGGTCATTGTCTAGGCTTTGCTTGCTGCTCTAGGTTCACTGAGGGGTGTTGCCAAATCCAGCCCACTCAGTTTCTCTCTATCAAGATAGGAGTCAATGAAATCATCATATCCTGAGGACTTGGGCCCACCGTCAAAATACTCCAGTGTTTCCTTACCGACAAGTTCAGGGTGTGTGAGTGGAGAAGCAGGGGAACCATGCATGTGGGGATTTGGGCGAATCTTATCTGATGTGGACTCCACGTTAATTGAGATTGTATCCTGGATATGAAGAATTGCAATCAGCCAAAATCAGCTTGACACTACAGAATCACTCGGATCTGGCAGGGGCTCTCTGGTTTCTGAGATCATGAGGCCTTGCAGGAGGAGTCCAGTTGATGGCACCCCAGCAGTTCCCTGGTATGGTCACACTACCTTACCACCAGCCAGACCATACGCCATGCAACACGTTGGTCTAGGTGGTTGTGACCGCGTGGCAGAAATCGACTAAAGTTAATATCTTTGTCCTCATAAACATCACCACAGCCAGTCCTTGACTGTGTGTTTCCGTATTGGTCGCTAGATGCGTCCACAAATTCTTCCACATCTCGTTGCTCCTGTTCTTCAAATCTCTGGAACACGATTCCCTTTAAGGTGTCTGTAGTAAGTATCTCACAGTCATATGGGCTGCTTTCATAATTTAGACTGGCTTCATTCATATCTTGCCAAGTTCAGCGCTTGACACGCTATATCGGTCTGGCTGTATTTGCTGCAAACATAAATTTTACAATTCTTCTATACTCAGATTCAACACATCTATTCTTCTTCTATAAACATGAAGACGTTCCTGTGTGGGGTGTAAGTATGATCGTTCCCACCTGTCCAGCAGTCTTCCGACTTGTAGATTATGCAGCAAGTTCAAGCAAAACTTATTGGGACCAACGTCTATGTTAGTAGTAGTGTAGTGTAGTAGTGTAGTAGTGTAGTGTAGTAGTGTAGTAGTGTAGTGTAGTAGTGTAGTAGTGTAGTGTAGTAGTGTAGTAGTGTAGTGGTGTAGTCTACTAGTAGTAGTCTAGTAGTGTAGTAGTGTAGTAGTGTAGTAGTAGTCCAAGTCTGGTAATCTGAATCCAACAATTTAGGCCAAGAGAAATTTCGTTGGTGTTCCTAGGTCCTCATATCAAAGCACTTGGAAGCTCAGTAAGTACCTCCTTAACACAGTGATTTGGCCCTAGAATTATGTCATCAACATATAATGCGATCATAAGTAACTTTGCTCCCACAGGTAGTAGACGCATGCTTCTGCCACACATCTCTTAAATCAACTTCATGATCACCTATGTATCACATTATGCACACTCGGGGTGCCTGTTTCAACATACAAGGACTTCTGAGCACCAAGTGTTCCTTATTTTTCATACCCTTCTGTTGTCACATAGATTTCTCTCTCAACACACCGTTCAAGAACGCTGTCGTGACGTCATCTGTCGACTTCCAAACCTTGTTCACGGCAATGGCTAACACCATTCTCAACGTTCATATCTTATGACCGTGAATGTTTCCTGATAGTCAACACCTTCTCTGGAAGTTACCCAAGACTACTAGTCTTGCCTGTATAGACCATTTACCTCATGCAAATACCCATTTTGCCCCTATCAGTTTCCGCCCTTCTGGTGATTCAACCAACTCCTGCCCTTCTAGTAATTCAACCAACTCTTCCGTTCGTTTCATGACCACTCATTTCTTTTCACACGCTTCTTCCCAGCGTATACTGTTTTCCGACTCATTGCTTGCTTATAGCTCTTTGAATTGCCTCGAGTTCGTCTGGTGGGCTTCAAGAGTTCTGATCCAATTTATCTTGCTTGGTTCAAGCAGCAAACCTCACCTTCTGCACTGCAAACCACGTGCTACTTCCATTCCTTTGTATATTCTAGATAACTTAAAATCAAATAATTCAAGTGATCTACACGCCAGCGCGTTTACGGTGTAGTGTGATTCAGAATGAATGAGTAGAATTAAGGCGCTCGTAGCTGCGTCTAAGCGGTGATACAGGTGACTGTGTCATGAGGGTGTCATGGGGAGTGAGTGACGTAGAGATTTAGAGTGGTAGGGTTCATTGGTCAAGAAAATTACCGTAGCCACAGCTTGTGCAGTGATCTGTAGTCTGTGTTGACACTACAGTTACATTGTGTTGTTGCCATTCTTTAGTGATTAGTATTGGCTTCCTGCATCTCTACGATTTTGGCTTCCGACGTGTTCTACTACGATCGAAAAACTATGGCCATCTTGTCCATCAGTATCAACCTGCCGAAGTGATCTTGTGTATAGTTATGGTGTAGTAAATGCAGTTGCAGTTTACAGTTGCAGTTTACAGTTGCAGTTTACAGTTGAGTGGATAGACAGACTTCAGGAGATAGTGGTGTAGGAATCAGTGTACCCGTGAACAGCAAGTCACCACTGCTACTGGTACCTCCAAGTATGTTGGAAGAGCACCTATTCGGACCAGAAATACCACGACGATCTGACTGCTTACCTAGACTTGGTAAATGTGGTCCTGGTCACACCTAGTATTGGCTATTAATCTGGGAATTTGGTTGCTTCATCTCCTGGCTAAACACTCTCGTTTTCCATCACATTCCTGGAGCACTTGCTGTCCTGATTGATCAAAGGTGATCAAAGGTGATCAAAGGTGATCAAAGGTGATCAAAGGTGATCAAAGGTGATCGAATACTCTAGTCCTACTACCATACGTCCTCCCACCACCTCACCCAATTCTGTTAGTAACTGCCATGGTCAATTATCTAGAACTCTGCCTTGTATGTACCACGTCAACATTCACTGTAGTGCACCTGTACATCTATAAATGTTAATGTAATGTTATTTTAATGTTATCTTAATGTTAATGAATGTTAATGTTGTTAATGTAATGTTAATGAATGTTAATGTAATGTTAATGTTATGTTAATTTAATGTTAATGAATGTTAATGAATGTTAATTTAATGTTAATGAATGTTAATGAATGTTAATGAATGTTAATGAATGTTAATGTAATGTTAAATTTAAAAGTTAAATGTTTAATCTACATTATTATAATCTATACATGGTACACAGTATCAGCATCGATATGGCCATGTATACGGAACTACTCACTAGAAGCGTGCAAAGTGAACAACAGAGCAGTTGGTGTCTATCCCCGGATAGTGGGCGCACATCACAGCGAACGTGGACGCACTGCTATAACTATCACTAAGTTTGCATTTTACCGTGACTGTGTCATAAAACTGACCCGTCATATCTAAAATAGTCATAGTCGTTAATTACCAATTAGGGTTCGTTTTTGTTAAAGGTAGTACCGTATCATCAAGAAATATGTATCTAGGTTTATATTCTCGTTGCGCAGGTTAGTGATAGTGTGTCCAGCGTAGCCAGGTCAAAACTAAGGTTGTTACTGGAGGTGCCGGTAGAGTCAGTAGTGTGTAGTAATATAGTGTGTAGTGTGTAGTAATATAGTCTGTAGTGTGTAGTAATATAGTCGTAGTCTGTAGTAATATAGTCAGTAGTGTGTAGTAATATAGTCAGTAGTGTGTAGTAATATAGTCAGTAGTGTGTAGTAATATAGTCAGTAGTGTGTAGTAATATAGTCTGTACTGTGTAGTAATATAGTCGTAGTCTGTAGTAATATAGTCGTAGTCTGTAGTAATATAGTCGTAGTCTGTAGTAATATAGTCTGTACTGTGTAGTAATATAGTCGTAGTCTGTAGTAATATAGTCGTAGTCTGTAGTAATATACTGTGTAGACCTCACTGGCGTGCACTGGCGCTCACTGGCGTGCACCCACCATACGAGTCCAAACTCGCTCACATCTCCCCTCCACCACCATGCAGCTCTTCAAGTCCTCCCAGATCTACGACACCGACTTCCGCGGCACCTCGCTCGCCTACCTCAACCGCTACCCCAACCCCTACGCCAAGCACGTGCTCAGCTCCGACACGCTCGAGTCGTATGTGGACGACCAGGGCCGGCTCCGAACCACGCGCCTAGTGGTCAAGACAGGCGTGTTGCCCGACTTCCTCATGCCGTTTTTGGGCAAGTCGCTCCAGCTGTGGATCATCGAGAAGTCCATCATCGACCCTGTCAACAAGTGCATCCAGGCCTACAGCGCCAACATCGACCACCACCGCTTCATCAAGGTGCAGGAGTACCTACGCTACGACTGCCGCCACAACGACACGCTCCTCACGCTCAAGGTGCGCTTCTCCTCGAATTTCGTTGGGCTCAAGCAGCGAATCGAGCAGTGGAGCAAGGACCGCTTCCTGCACAACATGTCCAACCTGCGCCGGGGCTTCGTGTATGCCATGGACCGCTGGCGGGCAACTTCTCGCTTGACGCAGCCTTGAGCACCAGGATTGATGACGTTAGGCGGTGTGCTGACTGGAGGGATGTACGGCACTGTACTGTGGAGAAAGCTGCGGTGACAGTGATGAAGTGTGAATGTGAAGTGTGAATCTGAAGTGTGAATCTGAAGTGTGAATCTGAAGTGTGAATCTGAAGTGTGAATCTGAAGTGTGAATCGGAAGTGTGAATCGGAAGTGTGAATCTGAAGTGTGAATCTGAAGTGTGAATCTGAAGTGTGAATCTGAAGTGTGAATCTGAAGTGTGAATCTGAAGTGTGAATCTGAAGTGTGAATCTGAAGTGTGAATCTGAAGTGTGAATCTGAAGTCTGAATCTGAAGTCTGAAGTCTGAAGTCAGGTCAAGTCTAAAGACGCAGATGGACAGTCTGGTGATACTCTGCTATGTTCCATGTTGCACGAAGCATAGCTGCAGTCGCTGTGTACTGGCGGTGCTGGAAGTACTGAATTTGGACATCAATTCATTTATAAAGCTCCTCAGCATTTTCATCAGCTCATGTCCTGCGGTTATCTCAGCAGCTTCGTCTGGACACCGTTCCGTTCTTGCCCATGCCATGCTCAAACACCGTGCAAACTACATGTGCTATGTCTGCAGTGGAAGACGCTTCTCGAGCTATACGCCATGGCCAGTTTACCCAATCTGCTTTCGGCCGTCACATTTCAGCGCATGGCTGCCCTTCTAGCCTGGTTCCCCACTTTTACTGTCCTCACCCGAGCTCTTCATCCATGCTCATCACTGATAGATGCTGCCCGCCCAACTGATGTGCCAACTGATGTGACCAACAAGATGTCCGCTCCAGCGCACGGGCACGCGGAGCTTACCTACCGGCCCAGCGTCGCCAGGCCGACAGGCGCCCACCCAGCGTTGCCAGGCCAACAGGCGCCCACCCGGGCCTCTGAACCGCTGGAGACTCCGTGACCTGGCCCAAGCACGTGCCCGTCACGTGCCCGGCGCTGATACGTGTCACGTGACCGGCGATTATGCGCGGCCGGCGCCAGGGGCAGGGAGTCTTCCTCCTCCCAGAACTGACCAGTTGCAACGCTGTTATATCAATACACCTGTATATTTTCCAATATCTGCCGGCCAAAGCCGTGTGACCACAATCATCTCCATTACTGCTGCAGAGTTTCCGATCTACCAATTGATTGATTATCTGGTTTTGAGCAACCGCTTATCTGTCGTAATTGAATACTTATGAACGGCACATTACTGTCTGATTGCTGTTAATATAATCTAACTAGGCTAAAGTGCTTTCTATCAACAACTTCTTTGAACAGTCCAGGACCTAGGTGTGTGGATCCAATCAACTATCCAAGATCCTTCCATTGAGACTCCACTCCTTCCATTGAGACTCCACTCCTTCCATTGAGACTCCACTCCTTCCATTGAGACTCCACTCCTTCCATTGAGACTCCACTCCTTCCATTGAGACTCCACTCCTTCCATTGAGACTCCACTCCTTCCATTGAGACTCCACTCCTTCCATTGAGACTCCACTCCTTCCATTGAGACTCCACTCCTTCCATTGAGACTCCACTCCTTCCATTGAGACTCCACTCCTTCCATTGAGACTCCACTCCTTCCATTGAGACTCCACTCCTTCCATTGAGACTCCACTCCTTCCATTGAGACTCCACTCCTTCCATTGAGACTCCACTCCTTCCATTGAGACTCCACTCCTTCCATTGAGACTCCACTCCTTCCATTGAGACTCCACTCCTTCCATTGAGACTCCACTCCTTCCATTGAGACTCCACTCCTTCCATTGAGACTCCACTCCTTCCATTGAGACTCCACTCCTTCCATTGAGACTCCACTCCTTCCATTGAGACTCCACTCCTTCCATTGAGACTCCACTCCTTCCATTGAGACTCCACTCCTTCCATTGAGACTCCACTCCTTCCATTGAGACTCCACTCCTTCCATTGAGACTCCACTCCTTCCATTGAGACTCCACTCCTTCCATTGAGACTCCACTCCTTCCATTGAGACTCCACTCCTTCCATTGAGACTCCACTCCTTCCATTGTGGAATTCTAGTTAGGTGCTTTAACAATTGATCCGCTGCTTGCACAATTGGTCAGCTGGCTTGCTTGTTGTGCGTTGTTACTCCTGTGATAATCAAAAATTAACGCATATCAATGGCTTCAGAAGAATCTCCACTTCCTCGTCGG
The DNA here is from genome assembly GCA_002370795.1 of Metschnikowia sp. 03-147.1. Taxonomy (NCBI): domain Eukaryota; kingdom Fungi; phylum Ascomycota; class Pichiomycetes; order Serinales; family Metschnikowiaceae; genus Metschnikowia; species Metschnikowia sp. 03-147.1. The sequence continues at coordinate 23,230 of NKZR01001269.1, read as the reverse complement.
TCTTCCTTGCTCTCCCCTGCAATGTTGGCCAGTGAAAGCATATCCGTCTACGACTCCTACAGCTTTGTGCACCATCCCTCTGCATTCAAGGTGCTATGTCTCAAGGAGTCTCAGGGCTTCCTATTCAACCAGGACTTGTTTGCATCGCCATACCAACAGCTGCGCAGCGCAGCCCAGGAGAAGCGCCGCATGTCTATCATGAGGAAAAAGCGAAGCAAGTCCCACGGCCACGTGTCGTTTTTGGGAAGCTCCAGGCCGAAACAACGCAGCTACTCGTCCCACCATACGTTGCGGGTCGAGCTGCACGAAGTGCAGGCCCCACTCAATTTCGCCATTGCTGAAGACGAGCCCATGCAAGACGCAGGAGATGCTGCTGATATGCCGTTGCGTTCCGGCAGACTGTCCATTTCGGAGCATTTCAACACCACGTTCCAAAGGGGTCTCTTTGATCCTGCTTCAATAACCTTTTCGTCTTCCGACGATGACATGGAGATTGAGCCGGAAACGCCTGAATACTCGCCCATTGGATCGAATCACATTCCCGTCATAGAGATTGTCGTGCAGGATGATGAGCCCTTGTTTCCAGAGAAGTACTGGTCTCTGGCCCTCGAAACCGCTACCACGCGAAGTCGTGCAGAGTCGCTATCGAGAGGAGAGTCGCTATCCTGAGAGCAGTCGCTATCGAGAGCAGTCGCTATCGAGAGCAGTCGCTATCCTGAGAGCAGTCGCTATCGAGAGCAGTCGCTATCGAGAGCAGTCGCTATCATGAGTGCAGAGTCGTGTGGAGCTGCTATCTCAAGTGAACACAGCACCATCTTACCTGCCGCCGCTTTTACGGTCATGGCAGTCTTAACCGCATCGTCAACGCCGACTTTACCTCTCTATCGTATTCAATTACCATTAAGCTGCTTTGATAAGCACAGTCTTCTGCTGGCTCTGGGTTCGGAGGTACGGGTCTGTGCGCACGTGACGAGCGAAAAAAACATCCTCCACCTCACCATATACACCAGCACCATGGCCGATATCAAGCTGCAGTTCGAGGCGCTCCTGATGCTGTTCTCCAAGGAGCAGACCGCCATGGCGGAATTGGTCGACACCCGTTCCAAGCTCGAGACCCAGTACCAGGAAAACAAAATCGTCTACGACGAGTTCGAGTATTTGAACGAAAACTCCAAGATCTACAAGATGACCGGGCCCGTGTTGATGCCCCAGGACTACAACGAGGCCAAGATGAATGTCAGCAAACGTATGGAATTCATTCAGGGCGAGATCAAGAGGGTCGAGGACAAACTCTCGGCCGCCCAAAAGTCCTTGGAGGGCACCAGGGATAAGCTCTTGCAAATTCGAAGCCAAATGACTCAGTAATCGTCAGCACCGCCTCACTTGCTTTCAATGACTCTGGCACTGGATGACTGTCTGACTGGTTACGTCTTACTTAGACTACTTTAGACTGACTCAATACTTGTCTAAGGCTCAGGTCTTCTGCAGTGCAGCAATTTCTGGATCACATACCTCAAAAATCACTAGCATGCCACTTTGTCCCGTAAATTGACCTGAGGGTATTTGGCTAAGCTGTCACATAGCTACTCACCCGATAAGTGGTATCATCATTCATTGTTGATAGTGGTATCATCATTCATTGTTGATAGTGGTATCATCATTCATTGTTCGTAGTGGTATCATCATTCATTGTTGATAAGTGGTTATTATTATTGATAAATAGTCCACTACCAACATGGTCTGAACACCTGGCATGAATCAAACTGGAGCCTATGCTTGGCTGGCTTCACTCGTCATGGCTGGCAAATTTGAACCTAGAGTTCCCTGTTCATAAACATAATCATTCAGAATCAGCACGTAAGAGTAAATAGTCATTTGTTCCTCATCAATTTCCTAAGGCTTATCCTCTAGCCAACTGAGACTTGATCAAGTTCACCACCGATATTGCATTGAAAAACGTCCACTGCTCTAAGGAATTGTACGAGTAGCCCAAATTCTTCATGCCAGCGACGCTGTTGTCCACAAATTCCTGCGTCTTACGAAATTCGGGACTCGTATCTTGAAGCATATACAACTCCGATTTCACGTAGATCGTGGACAAAATAAATCTCTTGGCGTACCATGCAGAATCATTGGACATGTCTCCGGCATAGAAAGCAATATCGTCGCTTAAGTTATGAAGCTCCTCCAAGGACAGCCCCATATTGTAAGGCACCACGAGTTGAGCTAAGGCATTGGAGAGCTGGCCAATAATTGGGGCATTCATGAGGAGTCGTTTTTTAAGCAAGAACGCAGCGCGGTCATATTCGTTGGCGATTTGATGAAACTCCAGCTTAGGGTCCATCACAATTTTCTTCAAATTGTCCCGCTGCAACTTGAGCCAATACTTTACGAGTCCAAACTCTGCTGTGTGCGGCGAAGATACTGAAACAGCGCTTTGAATGGAGTCCAGATACTTGAGCTCGGCCACTGCTCTATTCACAGCTTCCTTGGTGAATCCAAACATTGGCACCTGCTCCACTGCCTTGGTAAAAAGAATGGCTTCAGGCGAGTTGGTGTCGATGATGTCATTGGAGGCAGGATGAGACGTCGAGTGATATTGCTGGACCTTGGAAATACACGAGAACCGGGTCAAATTTTTGGAGTTTTTCGAAACTGCGCTTGAAAAAGTCGCTAACCTTGCAGTCAATGCAGACTGAAAAAGAGGTGCCATATTAGGAAGTTCTGTGTGGTGTACGAACCGTTCTCAACGTGTTTTCCAATGTAGGCTAGTGAGATCGCCTGACCTTGCGTCCTGCACACAGCCCAGAACCTGGCCCGAGATTCTTTGGGATGCCGATAGCCTTTTAGAATCGAGAGGCGAGGTTTTATTTCAGCATCCGACCGGTAATCCTTTTTGTGCCAATGCAACCCAGAAATTGGGTTTCAGAGGTACGGGTGTTCACCCCAACTTCACCTCGCTCACTTCTGTACAAGACAACCACAGATGCTTGTACGTACTTCGGGAACAAGCGGGTCAGAGAATGAGACTGCTGCTATCTGTAACATGCTTCCATCATCGATTGGCTGTCTCATCCTTATGGTTACCGATGGCCAGCGTCAGCTTTTGCCACAATACTAACCCCAGATAAAACAATGGGCTGAGGTCCAGGCTTCAAGACACACGCTTGATGACGATGAAGAGGCTGCCCCTATTATTCCCAAAGTGTCAAGAGATGTCAAATTAGCAGACGCCAATTATATTGTTGTAATTCCTCAGAGCATGGCCGTTCTTTTGCAAGATATGAGTAAAGAACAGGTCGGGAGCATCAAGATTGAATATCCCAATCCCGTACATAATGAACCAGAAGACGATCAGTATGATGAAAACGAACAGCTCTATTCCGGAGTAGGTAGCCAGCTGCAGTTTGCAAATGCCTCAGTTCCACTCTTCAACATTGGGCCATCAATTGTGGCAATAGAGATCCCACATTTCCGAAACGAAATCACAGAAAAGCTCGTGTCCCATGAAATTGCTAGTCTTATTACGTCCGTAAACATTCGAACGTTCATGTTGGCTCCTTGCCAAGGACTTCTAAATGGGAGCCTCTTCAGACTAAACTTGCCATCGTCAGAATTTGCAACACTTGAAAGCTTAAAGCCTCCTCACTACATCAGTGGCTGCTGCGCTGCTCTAGTGTCTGCTCTTAGTGGGAGATTGGAAAAGTGTGCAGTTCTTGCCCTCAATGCCGAAGGTCACCGGGGATTTGAGAAAATTGACGCCGACTCGTTGATGGATGCTGCTCGTCATCTCTTCTCTGCTATTGCTTTGCCCGACTCTGGTCAAGTGCTAAAGCAACTCAGCACGACTGTGAGGAAACTCAACTCTGCGAATACCTCAGGAATGTACCTTTAATTTAAGATGTCTGCTGTGTAGATACCATGGCTGCCCTCGCTATGCATCAGAACTAGATGAGTTTCTCATTGAAAGAAAGCAGTTCCACAAAACAGACACGGACGATGAAAAAGGTACCTGAAGGTCCCTGGGAATCAACAAGAAATTGATGAACTGAACAGGAAACCACACACAGTAGTTAATCATTAAGGTCTGCAAATACAATTTTCTCAACTTAGCAAGTGTGTCATTCCATGTGCCGCTCTCAAGCACCATCGTTCCGTAGGTAAAGAAGCAAAAAAGAGATATGGGCGAAAAGCAAAACTGATCTGACATGACCTTCCGAAGAACCTCCACAAATTGCGGATGTTTTGAGTATATCTGTAGGAATTTGTACCACCAGCACTGCACGAAAGCCATAATAAATCCCCAACACATGAATCCTGCCAATCTAGCAAAATGGAAATATGAAAGACGAACACTAGTGGACTCGACAGGATCTTGAAAGCTTGTTTGGGGTAAATCAGTGTCTGATTGCCGGAGGTAATCAATAAATCTATCCAAGTTTTCCTCGTCTACTTCTGAATCCGACTCCGACAGCTCGTGTGTCGTGGGCGGGTTATTTTGAAATGGGCTTTGGAAGTTGAAGGGGTTGTCAGACGTTGAGGGTTGGTTTTCGTAGATGTGATTGCCCTGAGATGTCGAGAGTTGGTTCTCACCTTGGCTTGTTGTAGTCACAGAATCAGTGTATGGCTGAGGATGACGGGCATTGAGACTTGTTCGGAGACTCATTGTGAATGCATTGGAACTAGTGTTATCAGGGTTATATAATTTGAATGATAGTAGTGGGGACAGCTTATTGAAAGACAGAAGCGCTTGAGCCAAAGATTCAGAAATGCCGTACAAGACCAAGTTGGTAACAATGATGGTGATAAGCGAGTTGATCATGTAGAGCTCCTTGTACTTGGTGGTCAATTTGGCAAGAAACGAAGCCAAGATCAGAATAATCACAAGATTGAGAACTGGGACATTCTTTAACCGTGTAGCATTGACGAGATCTCGAAACAGCGCCCGGTGGGCTGCGGATCCGTTCATTGGTATTGGGTGGGGACTGCGCCATGAGACACCACTGATAAGTTATCGTGGTGGTGCACGGGTGTTTTGCACAAAAATGGTACACGACAAAGCCAATCCAATCGTGGGCTCCACTATGTAAGTCTTTAGTCACCAAAGAATTAGATCCTGGCACTCCACCTAAGCAGGCACAAAACTGACATGTAAAGATAGGTGGGCGAGGAATCATGCGTTATATAGACGATATGCGAAACGGCTGCAAATAACGCCTCCCCCTTAAAACCGCCGAGGCAACTATATAAGCCACGCATGCCGCACCCGTTTTTTCTATATCCTTATAGTATGCGCCGGGTGAGAGTTTTTTGTACTGATAGTGTGATCACTTGGGCTCTCTTGGCATCTGCTGGCATATATTGTTAGCTTGGTCATGTGTGCTGAGATAGTGGTCTCAGACCGCTTCGGAATCAGTTTCAGAATTCCTGATTACCGAATCCCATGCAATATTAGTGGAAGGTTTTTGTCTGTGTTAGAGACTTCAATGTTGGGGTACGCCTGGGACTTGCCTAATGCTCTCCTCATGAGGAACAAATATGATTTCAGCGGGAATTATGGATTTCTGATTGTCTATCTGACCACTGTTCAGGGTTAGCGAAGGTATTCTTCATGCCAGTTGTCATAATAAGATTTCTAAAAAAAGACTTTAAAGCCCTCCTCAATTGTCTGTGTTTTCCTCTTGCATTGAATGAAAGAATTCGGGATTTCGAGGTTGAACCAAATCTTACCATTGTACCGCCAAAAGGAGCTTGTTTTCAGCAATCTGAGGGGCTCACCGGGTCTATTACTTCACCAGCGGCTTGTGTCTTACCGTGGCAGTCTTACCGTGGCAGTCTTACCGTGGTAGTCTTACCGTGGCAGTCTTACCATGGCAGTCTTACCGTGGCAGTCTTACCGTGGCAGTCTTACAGTGGCATTAGTAGGTGCCCTGCTTAACACCACAACGTCAAAAAAATAATGATGATCTGATTGATAACTTGTTAAGTTGTTTGCGCTTACATATCCCAGATCGAACAATCACGAGTTCAAGTGGTCCTCGGGAGATCTTTGATAACCATTACACAGAATGGCATAATCCAAGCTAGATATGTGCGATTGGACCATGCTCACTTAGCATTGGCAATACTCATAACCTATTGCTTTTAGTTTTCACATCACACCTGACACCGTCACACCAGGCAGTCAGATAGCTGCAAGTCCGCGGCGGGTGCGACAGGGCTCCCAACCCGCCATCAAGGCCGTGCACGTGACCGTGCGCGCCCAATCAAAATCTCACAATTATACTTCTCCAACGAACCTATCTCACCATGTCCCACAACAAAGCCTACGAGCCAGTCAGAAGTGAGCCTGTGCAGGGAGATTATGAGCTTATTGACGTGGATCCCCACTTCAACCGCGTGGTTTCGTACTTCAGACCATCTGACTACGGCGCCTGGGCTGCCAGCACTGCTGCGTTCCCACTCTCCCTAATTGCTTGGGAAAAGTTGGATCCCGCAGCTGGCTCTTTCAAGCAACCAGGTAAAGTTCCAGGTGGAGCATTGAGAGCCGCCACTCTTTTGGGTCTCTGTGGAGGCTTTTACCTTGCGTACATTAGAAGCTCGAAGAGGTTCTTGGGCTGGTCTGAAAACGCCCGCGAGGTGAAGATGGACCGTTACGAGATCAAGAAGTTGTTGCTGCAGGAGAAGTTGCCATACCACGAAAACGAGTCGTCGTTGAACGACAGGATGAAGGATGTTTCCAACAGAAACTCGCAGTACTCCTTTACTGCCATGGCTATTTTGCCCTGGTTCAACTTTTCGTACCACCCTTACCATGGCGTCGATATCCAGAAATATTACGAGACTCGTCCGGGTGAGGAGAGCTGGGGCTTCACTTTGAAGCCTTTCGAGGAGATTAAGAAGAAGTACACCACTGTGATTGAGTAGTGAAATACATTGCATGAGATTGGACGTTTGTAAGGCCTTGCGAGTGACACTCGACTTCCCTGCCATGCTCCTTGCAATCCAGGGCTAGTACTCGGCGGTGGCGCAGTAGGTGCCGTAGTAAGACCGGGTGTACGGGTGAAGTAATTGGTGTACGGGTCTGTGGTGTACCGATGTGTGATAAAGCGCGATATCGCGTCTATTTACAAACACACACCATAGCATGAGCACCGAGGACTTTTCCCATTTGCCGCCAGAGCAGAAGATCTCTCACACAGTCTGGAAGGTCCGGCTCCAGGGATATACTGAGCTCATCCAGGAGTTCGAGACGTCGCGCAACGAGAACGACGCATGTTTCGCCAACTTGGCCGCCAAACCCGAGCTCCTCAAAAGCATCGCCACGGACGCCAACGTCGTGGCCCAAGAAACAGGTCTTTTGGTCGTCACAAAATTTCTCGAAACGGGCGCTTCCGCGGCTGTCGTTGGGCGGCTCAAGAGTCACGGCAGCCTCGTGCCCAGTCTATGTGAAAAGGGACTTTCTTCAAGTCGTGCAGCCACAAAGCAGCATGCCATTTCGGCGCTCTTGCTTCTTGTCGAGATCGGCGGACAGGCAGACTGGGTGGTTGAGCAGATGACGCCCTATTTTTCTCATAAGCTACCCAAGTTGGTGGCGGGATGTGTGGCGGCCACGTGTGCCATGGTGGAGAATTTTGGCAGTAAAATCGTTCCCGCAAAACTCCTCCTTCCCGTGTTGACCAAATTGTTTGCGCATGCCGATCGAACGGTGCGTGGTGAGACTACGCGGTTGGCAGTGGAAATGCGGCGCTGGCTCGGCGAGTCCTTGGACCAGGTATTGATGACCACGTTGAAACCGGTGCAGCAGCGCGACTTGAAAGCCGAGTTTGACAAAATCGGAGGCGAGGTGCCGCACCAAAAAAGGCTCACGAGGGACCAAAAAGAGGCCGAGGCCCAGCGAGAGGCTGCAGAGGCCCAGCGAGAGGCAGGAGGCGGCTTCGAGGGTGGGGTGGGCTCTGCAGACGGCGATGTTCATATGGAAGATGCCTCTGGTGCAGACCCAATGGATCTTTTGGACCCTGTGGATGTGATGTCTAAGCTCCCCTCGGATCTTGCGGCGCAAATGGCGCTGGCCAAGTGGAAAGACCGGAAGGACGCTCTAGAAGAGGTGTGTGGCGTGCTCTCCAAAGCGCCTAAGATGGCTCCGGCTGATTATTCGCCGCTCGTGCGGATATTTGCCAAATGCATGAAAGATGCCAATATTCAGGTGGTGCAGCTTGCGGCCAATGGCGTGGAGTTCTTGTGCAAAGGCCTCCGTGGCGAGTTTCACAAGTACATGGGGCTCGTGCTCTCTCCACTTCTCGAGAGGAGCAAGGAGAAAAAGCCGGCAGTGGCCGACGCTTTGGCCAACGCGTTGGATGCCCTCTTCAACGTGTCCTCGCTTGCCGATGTTTTGGACGATACGCTCGAGGCCATGAAACACAAGACGCCACAGGTCAAGATCTCGGCAACAAACTACCTCCAGCGGTGTTTGAAGAACACGCGCGTGGCTCCCAAATCGGCACAGGTTGACCTCATCATGCAAGCAGGAGTCAAACTCTTGACCGACTCGCAGGAACCCATTCGCCAGGCATCTACTGAGATGATCGGTACGCTTATGAAAATCACAGGCGAGAGAGAGCTAAAGGCTTTTCTCGAAAAAGTTGATGACAATAGGTTACAGAAAGTCAAGAAGGTGTTTGAAGAAGTCACCGTGAAGGCTACAAAGAACTCGAACATCAAGGGCCCCGCTCCTACCGGAAGAGCACCCATGTTAAGGCCGGAGACCAAGCTCAAAGAGAGCTCTGCAATTCCCAGCAAGCGTCTAGCGACGTCGCCGGCAAAAAGAGACATTTCCAAGGCGCCAGTCAAGAGCTTCACCGGCCGGCTGTTGATATCGCCATCTCTTGGATCGAACAGCGGGCGGGCAGAAAAACGAGAAGCCCGTGAAAGTGGACTTCGCTCAGATCCTTCAACTGTGCCTATTTCGGTTCATAAAGAGGCGGTTGAGGCGCTAACGGAGGAAAATCGCTTGATCAAGGATAGCATGGCGCAGATCAAAGCCTCCCAGAGCACCTTGCAAAATGAAATCACCAGCCTCAAAGAGGAGAACGCTTTCCTAACTGCAAGTTTGCAGCAAAACCAAACAGAGTTGTCCAACTCTGGACTCATGGTGAAGCAAAAAGACACTCAAATAATGCGGTTGAGTAGCGATCTCGAAAATGCCAAGTTGAAAATTAAGAGTTTGGAGCAAAACATTGAAATGTTGAAGTTGCAGCAGAGTACTGCACAAGTGCAGCCTTTGCTCTCGTCATATCCAGACAAATTGAGTCGGTCGCCTTTCAAACTGCCAGAGAAAAGCCAGCCCAGAATCTCACTGCAGGAGCTCAGCTCCCGGGTCGACCGCATGTCTATAGAGGGAAAGACTGCCTCCACCATCGAAGAGGAGACACCTCGGCCGAGTCTGGAATTCGAGCCGGTGCCATATTCTCGTGATTACAGTGATACAACGGGAGAAGAGGAAAACTGGAGAAAGGCGGCGGAGGTCACTGCGCAGCTCAAAGCACGCATCGAGAAAATGAAGCAAAGAAATCGGCTCTCGAGTCGGTGAGCAGATCCCACGGTGTTGAGGTAGGGTGTCAAAACGGAGCTATCGATTTGCATCAAATGAAAGGAGACCGAATGAGCGATAACTATGATGTTTCAGCTTCTGCCTTGCACACCGAGCAGCAATACAAACCAGCAGGTCGCCGCTACGGCTTGATTCACTTGTGTGAAGTTGGCTCAGGCTCGATGGCTGAAGCCGACCTGCATACAGCCGTCCGGTCCGGCGCGAGAAAAATTTCGGACACGGTCAACCATCTTCATGACCAAGTTAAACATCTTAGTGCCCGTTAAGAGGGTCATTGACTATGCCCTCAAGCCCCGGATCAACAAGGCTGGAACCGGCGTTGAAACCAAAGGCGTCAAGTTCAGCATGAACCCTTTTTGCGACATTGCCTTGGAGGAGTCGTTGAAGATCAGAGAAGCAAACAAGGGCTTGGTGCAAAAGATCCACGCGGTGTCCATAGGCCCTACGAAAGCTCAGGATCAATTGAGAACGGCGCTCGCAAAAGGCGCCGATTCTACAACGTTGGTGGACGTGGGGGACCAAGAAATTGAGCCTTTAACCGTAGCCAAAATGTTACAGAAGATTGCCGAGAAGGAGGAGAGCAACTTGATCATCCTTGGAAAGCAGGCCATCGACGATGATGCCAACCAAACCGGCCAGATGTTGGCCGGTCTTTTGCAGTGGCCCCAGGCCACGAACGCATCCAAAGTGGAGATAAATGGCGACACGGTGCAGGTGACCCGCGAGGTGGACGGCGGCTCCGACACGCTCAGCGCCAAGTTGCCCATGATCATCACCACGGACTTGCGGTTGAATGAGCCCAGGTACGCATCTTTGCCCAACATCATGAAGGCCAAGAAGAAGCCGTTGGAGAAGCTCACGGCGGAAGACTTGGGGATAACCATCCGCAACCGGTTGCAGACATTGAAGGTCGAGGAGCCACCCAAGAGAGCAGCAGGAGTGATTGTCAACAGCGTGGACGAGGTGATTAGCAAGTTGAAGGACGCAAAGGCTATTGAATAGACAATAGAGCCAGAGGACAGCGAGTATGTAGCGAAGGCCTGGTCATAGTAACAGACGGAGCATTAGAGGATAGGTGGAGTATTAGAGATAGATGGAGTATTAGAGATAGGTGGAGCATTAGAGATAGATGGAGCATTAGAGGAGCAATGTACATCAGAGAACTTAGGATATGGTGGGATCCAGCCGGTGTTTATGCTGGCCTCCAGTATTCCAGTAACCATCAAGCTGGTGTTGGTGCAGGGCGATAAGAGGTGTTTACGTTAGTTCCTGTTAAACATCATCTGGTTCACGGAATATTGTGGTTTGGCTCCTGCGCGACATAACACTTGACTCCAAAGTCTGCCACTCCCTCACCCACTCACATACTATCAATACTATGTTACTTGGCGGGGCATGGATCGATACACGCTTAATTGTAGAGACCCAGGCAGACCCTGCCAGGTGCTAGGTCCTAATAATGGCTTGCCGTTATCAGTCTTAGTTGGGTATATGAGTGCCCGTCTGACTTGTGTACACTGAGCACTACCGGTCATGTTGTATAGAGGAACATAGAACATGGGTATAGGGGTAATTTTAAAGGGAATAGAGGGGGTAAGGTATTTAGGGGGTACTTTCAAGGGTGGAGTATGGGGTAAGGTAATAGAGGGATTTTAAAGGGGGCAATGTGGTTAAGGGTTTTAGGGGGTTTATAGAGGAAGATAGAGCATGGGTATAGGGGGATTTCAAGGGTAGAGTAGGGGGCACAGACATTTTCGGCCAACGAAAAGGGCAGTGAGTGAAGGCCAAACCTAAAGACCTAAAAGAGCTGCTACTCATGCAAGCGGAGTGAGAGTCTATACTTGTTGGATGGTGTTTACGATAGGAGCCGGAAACAGGCAAGTGAGTAGGGGGTGCCAGCAGTGTGGGCTCATGAGCTTTGATTTCAGCTGGAGTGCTGGTACCAAGTGGTCCAGAAGTGGTAGATGCAAGCTGACTGGGGTAGTAGGTAATAGGGGAATACGGCAGGAGTGATAGAGGCAGTTGGTAGTTATGTTCAATTAAATGATACAAGTGCCTTTTAGCAAATACAATAAGCCGATATCGAGTATGTAACATACTCTACTATGTTACTATAGTCTACTATAGTCTACTATAGTCTACTATACTCACTATACTCTACTATACTCTACTATAGTCTACTATAGTCTACTATAGTCTACTATAGTCTACTATAGTCTACTATACTCACTATAGTCTACTATAGTCTACTATAGTCTACTATAGTCTACTATGTTACTATAGTCTACTTTAGTCTACTATAGTCTACTATAGTCTACTATACTCACTATACTCTACTATACTCTACTATACTCTACTATACTCACTATACTCACTATACTCTACTATACTCTACTATACTCACTATACTCTACTATACTCTACTATACCCTACTATACTCTACTAAACTCTACCCTACTATACCCTACTATACCCTACTATACTCTACTCTACTCTATACTGTATATTCTATTCTCTACTATACTCCCTCTACTCCACTATACTTTACTACTTTCCTCTCGCACTACACTACACTATATTACCTTCACCCACTCCATCCATTCACTCACCCCAATGGCAACTGCGTTAAATTCACCAACCACGGCTTCGCTGGCTACGACTTGGACTCCCATGGTTTACCTATAGTCTCATAGTCTGAATGTTGTAAGACTCAAGTATCGGTACTGTTAGAAGAGACTACTAATGCCGATAGTTCTCGTAAAAGAGAAATGGGAAACTAAGACCTAGCGAGGTATAAAATAAGTTTAACCTATCATGATATGATAACAGGGTACGCATGTAATTTAAAAAAAAGGTGCCTTCTAGCAAAGAATACAATAAGCCGATATCCAGTTTAGCTGTGGAATTGTACGGACATATACCCTTGTTAACAAATATATATTCAAATTGAACCGTCTCGTATGTACACTTTGTGTACTTCCCTACGGGCTATGAGAATCAAACATCAAGTTACAGAATTTCTTATGTATACTAGAAAATGAGTTTGTTTCTGAGGAACATTCGTATGCCCTACCAGGAGTATTGGTTTTGGTGCCTCTATTCAAATTATTTCGAGGTCTAGATACATGAATACATGAGACTAATAAGACAGCCTATACTGTTCATGTTAGTTCTTGTATATAAATCTTTCTCCGCTATAGAGATAGCACTTCTAGGATTACTATTTGACGTGGGTAAGTGTAGACAGACTAGGAGATGTCACCACCGGGAGAATACCCTGTGCTCAGCACATTCAGCAAAAGGTCCACCACAGGCGGCGATGCAATATCCACAGCCTAAGCCAACACACGATACTAGAGCTCTACTCCGTAATTACCCAGCAGCAAATCTGCCCAGGGCTGCATGAAGGCAGTGTCTTAAAATAGAGGCCCAGACTTGTCAAGACAATGGTGCGTGCACGGCTTGTGGAGAGGTATTGGAACCCCCGGAACAGCAGGAGGCTATCATGCAGCAAATATTCATATCTGGAGACTAGCTAAGTAGTAGTATAGTTTAGGTGGTAGTCTATGATACCAGAGGGTATAGATTACTAGAGTAGAGATGCTAGGGTGTGTAGTAGGGTGTGTAGTAGGGTGTGTAGTAGGGTGTGTAGTAGGGTGTGTAGTAGGGCGTATACTAGGGTGTGTACTAGGGTGTGATACTAGAGTCTATAGTTAGCACATGCATCTAGTACGCATTGTCGGTGCTTGAGTAGATTGCAGAGTATTGTGACAGCATAGCAATCTCTAATCCAGTTTCTCGTAGATCATGAACTTCGTAACTACCCCGGGGATAGCCCCTTTGTTCGATGCCATACCCACAGCCTTGACAGTCCCATGTTCCAGTTCATCCCAGTTCATCCCAGTTCATCCCAGTTCATCCCAGTCCATCCCAGTCCATCCCAGCTCATCCCAGTTCATCCCAGTTCATCCCAGTTTTTTTCCCGGCCTAGCCCAATACCCCTCCCGCAGCCCATTGTAGTCCATTGTGGTCCGTCGTTTCGCACCCACTTGGAGTGCACCCCGCCGTGCAGCATTGAAAAGTCCTGCAGACGCCCATTGACCATCCACCTGCCCTGCCCACAGGACAGTGCCGGGTCAGAAAGCTCCGGCAGGAATGGCGCATGGCAGAATTGACCCTTTTGATTGTCATGGCGCCGTGTGGGGAAGACTATTGGATAGGTATTGAGGACTTGAGTTTGGGGCCAGACCAAGTGCAATGGTGAGTAGTGACTCGGGTATCTGGATGTTGCATAACTTCGTTCATTTCTTGCCTTGCCTCTTCCCTCCCATCCTCCTTCCCTTCCCTCCTCCTTCCCTCCCTTCCTCCTTCCCTATTGTTCCCTCGTTAACTGTTCCTGAATGACGTCTGCTCGTCCAACCTAAAAATACCTCGAGATTAAGCTTCAATTGGGCCGTGCAGGACAATGCCCGTCACCCACCAGTACCCCACACTGCCGGTCAGACTTCCAGTGGAACCCCCAGAGCCGTGCCCGCCACAGGCCTATAAAAGCGGCCCTGTCTGCGTCTTCTCCCACACCCAAAATGAAATCCTCCAATTTACTTTCCGCTGCCCTCTTGGCCGCTGCCTCTACCGCCGCCTCTACCGCCTCTACCATCTCTTCCGCAACCTCCGCAACGTCCCTCTCGAACTTGGTCTTCTACATGCACTCCAAGGACAGGTTCGAGCGGCTCTCCATCATGCCTGGTGACCGGTTCGGCATCTTCTCCACCCACCCCTCGTCCGATGCGCCCATCGAGTTCTCTTTGGAGGGCGGCTTCGCGTCCACCAACGACACGTCCATGCCTGGCTATGCGGGCTGGTACGGACCAACGTTTGGCGTGGGCCCCGACTTGGAAAAGGCCTCTTTCCAGCTTGACGACAACATGATGATCACCAGCCCCGTCTTCTACGCGTGTGACGACCCCAGTGACCCCTCTGGCACGATCTTGGACTACGCCCTCTACGGTGCCTCGTGCAAGATGGTGGACATCTACCTCTTGCCATACATACCCGAGTAAGGCTAGGTATCTGATTGCTAACTCTGACTAAGCGGAAGACTGAGTAGAGCCTGCGGCATGAACGGCTCCTCTGTTAGCTATGTGAATGTATGTCTGATTAGTAACGTGCTGTAGTGTGTAGCCTACTGAGGCAGTTTGTAGCCTACTGAGGCAGTTTGTAGCCTACTGAGGCAGTTTGTAGCCTACTGAGGCAGTGTGTAGCCCTACTGAGGTGTGAATAGATCTAGAGAAGGATGGTGGGAGACCTGATCTGTGCTCTTTGCACGATGATTATCTGTAGTGGTTAGACAGATCACTGCAGTAGAGAAAAGAGTATGAGTACGCAAAGCATGATTGAGTGGCATTGCATATACAAGATAGGTTAGCGTAGGTGTAGAAGAGTAATGGAATACACTACTACACTACTACACTACTACAGTATCACCAATCATTGTTTATCCTGCCTCTATCATTCCTTTACTGCTTCCACACAGATAGACTCATCAATTCTCACAGCCAGGTATGCCAGACTCAAAAAGTAATACTCCTAGTGCTCAGGTTATGACACTCAAACCAGTTCCATATTCTCTACCCAGCACCTTCACTCAATATTATGCCCTGGTACTTCACCTGTACACAGAGATCAAGTCAAGAGGACCATGAAATCATCAAAGGCATTACATTCTAGACGGTACACTAAATGACGTACTTCAGTCAAACAAAACCAGTAACATGCCCCGCAGTAAACAGAACATATGACGTAGTAGAGATTGAACCACTTGTACTGCTTCATCACACCTTCATCTGTACTTGCTGTGATAGGTATCTCTGTACTTGCTGTGATAGGTATCTCTGTACTTGCTGTGACGGGTATCATGCTACTATAAAAGCTGAGCATGGCAGTACGACATTGACACTGGAATCCGTTACTTACACCTCTGACGCCACCTATGACCATGTTTGGCAAGTGCCTCTTGCCCTAGAATCGGTTCACAGCACCAGCCAAGGCTCCGCCTGTCGGCTGCTAAAAGCAATGGCTGTGTCCTGCATACACTCATGCAACCACAACAGCTTCAGAGCTGCAGTCAACAAGAACAGAACAAGAAGAAGTAGAAGAGAAGAAGAAGATGATGATGATGATGATGAAGAAAAATAAAAAGAAGATGAAGATGAAGAACATGAACAATACTACTCTATACCCTCCCCTAGTACCTCTGTGGGTCAAAGTGAATACTAGATGTTGATCCAGCTGGTCTATACCAAAACTGTAGTAGATACTAACTTCTCTTTACACTACTATACTAACTATACACCATGTTGTATCTGTGACCATAGTGACTACGGTAAGACCATGGAATTGACTTAGATACGTAGATACTGTAGGTCACTCTGGTCCACTAGATACTCATTACCATACAATACTCAGACCCAGCTAGATTCTAGATATTCCACTCACTGCCATTATAGTCACTACACTGTTTCTACCTTCTGGACCGCTATGACTTCCACTGTTAGCAGACGCGAGATGTAGCTAGTTCTAGAGAGTAGCGTAGATATTTCTAGTCAGTAGGCACACCGTATATATTTCAAGGTTTAGTACTACAAGAATACGGCAGACTATAGCCATGTATCAAGCACGACTACAGTTGCGCAGTAGATCAAATGTTAATAACCAACTAGATAGTTGCTGAGATACTTCTATACTTCTACTACTGAGCAATACATGGCTACACTACACTACACTACACTACACTACACTAAGTCGGTTGGATCTCCCAATGCTTACACTTCTCATCAGCATAGTCCACTCTCCGCTGCTTATACCGATAATTGGTAGGCTCCCGTCAGATAGTAGCAAAAACTGTATCTTATGGCTTGTACAGTGAACATTAGACATTCATACTAAATATAGTAAGAATGGTAATTGACGATTGACGGTTTTGATAACAAGATGGTGACACTTTTCAGCAATGATCCAGTCAATGAGTGAATAGCGGACTGTCAAAGGCTACCTACTGTATTTTATCACTACCCATAGTATATTACTAATCTACCACTCTACATACTACCAACACATCAATGTATTCACTACACTACAGCTCTTCCCCTTTCTCCAGGTCCCCAACACGTCTCAATAACAAATTGTTTCACGTGTGGTGCCAACGGGCTAGTGAGAGCCACTGGGTTCAGCTACGTATTAGGAAGGCATGCGTTGTGCTGCTTGAACCTAGGCCAAAATGCCTGGCCGTGGACGACCTATGTTCGACTACAATTTGTAGCACTGTCCTGTAACTTCATGGACGCTACTTACCATTACTACAGTGCATCCCATCTCCATACTATTCCTAGCACTTTTCACCAGTTTCGTACACTGTCCCACAGCCTATTACAAAGATTACCACTGGTCCCATAACGTACTACCAACATCACTGGTCCCACACTGTCCTACCAACATCACTGGTCCCACACTGTCCTACCAACATCACCGCGTGGTCTGGAAGCGCTATGACAAACAGACCAGTCACCCCTTTCGGACTAAATCAGCGAGGCTTGCGAAGCTTGCGAGGTTTGCGAAGCTCTACTTTTCCAGCCTTATTACCATTGGCATATTGTTCGACCAACCACCGTTTGGTGGCTCAGAGGGCAGCCTGAGCCAATACCTCGCAGCCACCCAGTGCAGCCTCTGGCTGCAACTGAAGCTCATGCATGCAGGACCACCCACATGTTCCACGTTCTCCACACGCACCGGGCGCGACCCCGCTTCCTTTCCTCCCTTCCTCCCTTCCTCCTCTCCTTCCCTTCCTCCTCTCCTTCCCTTCCTCTTCCCCCCTCCTCTTCCCCCCTCCTCTTCCCCCCTTCCTCCTTGCGTGTCCGACCTACCCCTCTCGCTCAACCACCCACGCACAGACCTGTCACGTTCAACTAACCAACCATGTCCGTGCCCATTGCCGCCGACTTCCTCGACCGCAAGCTCCGCCTTTGGCACCACAAAAAACCCCTTGTTTTGGGCGTCTCCGGCCCCCAGGGAGGCGGCAAACTGTACCTCGCCCAAAAACTCCTCCAACACCTCTCCGAAACCCACCCCCATCTCCGCTGCGTGGGAGTGCTGATTGACGACTTTTACCTCACACACGCCCAGCAGCAGGCCGTGTCGGCCAAGGCTCGCCAAACCGGCAACTTTGTGTTGGAAGGCCGCGGATTGCCGGGCACCCACGACGTGGCGTTGGCCTTGGACGTGTTGCAAAAGTTGGTGACGCGCCAGCCGTGCCAGGTGCCTGTCTATGACAAGAGTGCGTACGGGGGCGCCGGCGACCGCCAGGCTCCGGACTCCTGGCAGCACGTGGCTGCGCCGGGCGCGGACGTGGTCATTTTCGAGGGCTGGTTCACGGGATTCAGCGCCATTGACGACGCCTCGTTCCCCTCGGCCTACCTCACCTGCGATCCGTCGGGCGTGGTGGCCCGAAGCTCTATGCACCACTTGCAGGAAATCAATGGTGACCTCCGGGCTTACGAGCCGCTCTGGCGTTTCTTCGACTACTTCGTGTACTTGCAGGTGCAGGACTTGGACTACATCTACCAATGGCGCCAGCAGCAGGAAACGCACTTAAAGGCCACCGCGGGCCTGGGCATGAGCGACCACCAGGTCACTGCGTTTGTACGCAGGTACATGCCCATCTACCACCTTTACTACTGGCGCATGTGCAGGCAGGGCTTTTTAGCTGCTGGGTGCAACCTTCAGATCCAGGTGGATCTCGACCGGGCGGTGGTTGACTGGGGGGAAGTGTAATCTCGGCGTGCAAGACAGCAAGACGGTAAGACAGAAGATACTCAAAAACCGAACCTGAGCAATTCTGGCACCTTTTGGCCAAGTCGGCGTTGTGCTGTATGCAACGTTGTCTGTCTCTTGCTGACTCATACACGTTTTGGAGCGGACCAAACTACAGCCACACTATCACCAGAAGTCTGCGCCTGCAACCACAAGATAGCCTGCACGTAATCCAGACCCGTACACCCGAAGTACCAAGCAGAGACCGTTATGCTATGGCAAGTCAAATTTACAGTATCCTAGTAGGTACATCTGATCCACTGGGCCAGCACTAAGGCAAAGCCCAGGAATGGGTGTACTGAAGCAGTCAGCAATTTCCAGCTTACGGTATGTATTTCGATTTGTTGACCGCCGTGTATGGCGTCTGTCTCTGGGTGAGACTATGGACAGCGTCGAACAGACATGCAGACCGGAGAACCAGTGCAGGTCGGGGATCCCGACCACACACTTGGTCACGCCTAATGCAGGCATCTCCAACGCAGACCCGGTCACGCCTAATGCATCATCTCCGACGCAGACCCGGTCACGCCTAATGCATCATCTCCGACGAAACCGCCATCCATTGTCACAGCCAACACACGCAGTCCTCCCCAGCCCCACCATCTATACCTGATAATCCTCAGGGTAAAATATCAAGCGCTCCACTCCAGACTCCGTCAAAATCACCATTCTGATGACGCCTCCCGACAGCCCGTCCCACTTGATAGCCTCGGCAAGCGCCGACTTGATGAACTGCACACATTCATCCTGCTCCATGTCGGGGCGGAAGTTCTTATCACACCAGCCGTAGATGAACGTGGACCCGGACCCGGCAATGGCGTACTCCTGCTCGTGCATGGAGCCGCCAATGGGAATCGAATACACCGAGCCCTTGTTTTTCTGGTCGTAGCCGGCGCAGATGATGCCTGCCGTCAAGGCGTCCTTGTTGTTGTAGCAGAGCTCCTGGAAGATGGACGCGGCCACCTTGGTGGGCGGCGTCTGGCCCGCTGGCAACTGGATGGAGTACATTTGCAAGTGGTATTTGACGATGTCGGCCACGGCCTGCGTGTCGGCGGCGGAGCCCGAGCGGCAGCAGTAGATGGTGTCGTGGATCTGCGTCAACTTGTCCAGGACTCTGTTTGCGATGTAGGTGCCGGTGGTTGTGCGGGAGTCGGCGCCGAGGATCACGCCGTGCTTGAACTTGACGGCCATGATGGACGTGCCGAGCGAGACCTCGCCTTTTTTGAGGTGGTTGATGTCCACAGAGATTCCGTTCATTGGGGGTTGAGTAGGCGAGCGGACGCCACCAGTAGGGCGAGCGGGCACGTGACCCGCACTCGCACACTGTATACTACATACTATACAGACTACAGACTACTACATACTCTACAGTGTCTACATACTCTACAGTGTCTACATACTCTACAGTGTCTACATACTCTACAGTGTCTACATACTCTACATACTCTACAGACTACTACATACTCTACAGAGAATCTACAGACTATCTACAGACTACACTACAGATTACTACAGTACTATACTACAGTACTATAGTTTAGGACCATTTACTATACCACTGTTAGATTCTGGTTACGTCCAGTACTTCTGTTAGTGTGTGTTTAGTATGTTTATTCGTCGATGTTTCCTCAAGAAGGAACAATCCCTTCTTATATAGACTAATCCGGCATAGAGGAAACTACTCTAAATACTATACTACGGACTACTACATACTCTACAGAGTATCTACAGAGTATCTACAGACTACTACAGTACTACTCTACAGTACTATAGTATAGGACTATACTATACTACAGACTACTCTAAAGACTACTACAGACTACACTACAGTGCTATACTACAATATTATACTACAGTACTACTCTACTGTACTGCTCTACTGTACTAGTATAGTACTATACTACAGTACACTCTAGAGTCTATACTACAGACTATACTACATGCTCTACAGACTATACTACAGTACTACTCTATAGTACTATACTACAGTACTATACTACAGACTATACTACTATACTATACTACAGTACACTACACAATCAAACACTATCAACGACCATAATATCTCCTCCAGTATCTACTCTAGTACTTACCCTAGTACTCTAATACAAACCATTATAGTATACAAAAGACTACTCTCACTGAATACACTGCACTAATATACTGCACAACTACTTGGCCACTAGACTTCTACTAGACTTCTACTACACTTCTACTACACTTCTACTACACTTCTACTACACTTCTACTACACTTCTACTACACTTCTACTACACTTCTACTACACTTCTACTACACCTCCACTACACTTCTACTACACTTCTACTACACTTCCACTACACCACTACTCCTACTCCTACTCCTGTAATACTTAACTCTTTCTAATCCATACCACACTTCTCTCTACTCACTGAATATTCACACTTTCACTCTATTACCTTCTCTCCCTTCCAATTTTTGTTAGGCGCACATGAAAGAGACTGAACCCTTTACATACGACCGTTTATGACTGACAAGTAATTCCGGAGTCTACTCCCCTCCGGCTGTTGTGAATACCTTATAGAAGTCCATCTGTGCCACATAACGACTTTAATTAGTCACCTTTATATGCATATTGAACTTTCAATTCATCATCTTGATCCTGTAATGCATTATGTTTCCAAAGAGCATAGAAACATGGATTTGTGAATATCTACCAACCTCAAAATGGGGTGATATTCAGCAAAGATGTATTAATTATGGTCAGCTACCTACATGGACTTTAGACACGTATAAGACTCAATTGGGTAGACTTAGAATGGAGCCAGATTGAACATAGTGTTGAGTGGGGCACAGTGGACTGCACCAGTTTATGAGTCGTAGGCCTACCATACTCACTAGATAGTTTATGTGAGAGTCGATATGCTGGTAATCTTTATTGTACAGCTCTTCTGAATCACTATTCGATACTCTGTATTGTATACTCTGTATTGTATACTCTGTATTGTATACTCTGTATTCTATACTCTGTATTGTATACTCTGTATTCTATACTCTGTATTGTATACTCTGTATTCTATACTCTGTATTGTATACTCTGTAATCTATACTCTGTAATCTATACTCTGTATTCTATACTACCCTTCTGAACTTGTTCCTTGAAATATTCTTGATTCTCTGACTTGCCCCCAGGCCAGAAAATAAAGTTATAGTTTGCTGTGATCTTTCCGTGACAGTGTCCATAAGGATACTTTTTCTACACTACTCTTGTATCTACTCTTGTATCTACTCTTGTATCTACTCTTCTACAACACTACTTTTCTACACCACTCTATATGCTCTTTAAACTCTACCTCCACCATCTCCTTTACTTCCTCGTTGCTCAAACACTGCGCTCATCAGCTACGCTACCCCGGCCCTTATTGATTAGTGCCTTAAGAGAGTGCTGCTCGGACCTTATGGACTCAAAAAATGTTTACGGGTCAGTCAAGTGACGGCGGACTGTGGATTCTGGGACCGTGTAGCTAGAGCTGGAGCTTATAGGCTTGAGTGCAGTGCAACACAATGTGAAGAGTGAGAGGTCCCAGAGTGTTTGGTCAGATGACATCAGGCTCTATGATTTCTGTGTTTTATTATCAGAGCAGTAAGATTCTCTGTGCATCTTTAGTGAAAACAGTGTTATTAATTATGGTATTGTTATTGTTAATGTTCGTAAATAGTTACTAGTAATAGTTATGTCATTTTTAGTTATAGTGAATGGTTACTGTTTGTTATTAGTGTTTAGATTGTAATAGTTACTAGATTGTAATAGTTACTAGAATGTAAATAGTTATTGTTATTGTTATATTTATTGTCATAGCTATTAGTATTTGGTCATTGGTAATAGTTTAGTACTTATTTATTGATTTAGTTATGTTACTGTTATGTCTATTAGTTATCCATTACGTTGGAAATTGAATGTGATACTTGGAATAGTGTTCTTTCGTTTCATAAGTAGAAATCCGGGTGAATATATAGGTTGAATACCGGTGAGGCGAAGCAAGGGAAACGCCATGTCACGAGCAAAGATAAATGGATGGGTATCACGGGATATGGTGACTAGACGACGTCTTTTGCATTTGTAGGCTCGAAGCTACTACTGTCTAATGAGTGATGTGTTACACATGGTGGATCTAACATCTATTACATTACATACTACTCATACTATTCATACTACTCATACTATTCATACTACT
>NKZR01001264.1:0-66371 GCA_002370795.1 Metschnikowia sp. 03-147.1 | reverse complement strand
CAGGTACCGCCGTACCTAAACAGAATGTTGAAGTCACGAGACATCTCCATTCCTGTATATGACGAGGTTGAACACAATGCGTCACAACACAGGTGGGCTGAGTGCACGGATGCACGGGTGTGTCGGATGCACGGGTGTGTCGGATGCACGGGTGTGTCGGATGCACGGATGTGTCGGATGCACGGGTGTGTCGGATGCACGGGTGTGGTTGCGAATTCTGGTGCCACCCCGCAACCTCATCACCGGCCTCCCGCCTTACCACCAATGGAGAAGATAAACGCGCTCGTGGACTGGGCGAGAAGCCACGGCGCCCAGATTTCCCCCGACATCTCCTTCCAGGAATTCTCTAAAGGCAACTTTGGCGCCTGCACAGACGGCTCCGGCACCAGCTCAATTAAGGTACCCTCGAATGTCATCCTACGTCTTTCGAATGCCGCCGAAAGCTTCAAAGTGACGGAAGAAGTCATCTTGCAAGCCCAAAATGTCAACGGCTTTCTCAAGTTGTTCCTAGCCCGCGAAAGAACCAACGCCAGCTCCTTCTTCAAGCCCTATCTTGAGGCATTGCCTAGCGCAGCCCAGATCAATAGTCCCTACGTGTGGCTGCAGGAAGACAAACAGATTCTCCAGGGCACAAACCTCGGAAGCTCGCTCCGGGAAAACATCCAGCTGTTGGTGGCAGAATGGTGGCTGGTCCTTGAGGTGCTCCCCAAGGACACAGTTCTTCCCGAAAACCACCACTTTAACATGAAATTCTACTACGAATCCAAGTTCTACGACGACGAGCAGCTCTTCCAGTACGTGCACAGCGAAAGCCCGGAGAACTGGACGTCGTTTGCGGCATATCTATGGGCCTCCATGGTGGTCAAGTCGCGTGCATTCCCCAGTGCCCTCCTCCCCTCGGACAAGCGCATCGACACCATCCAGCAGGACGTCGTGGTGTTGCTCCCGGTGATCGACTTGCTCAACCACGACCCAAAGGCCGACGTCACGTGGAAAGGCACCCACGACGGGTTCCAGATCGTGTGCGCGGGCTCGCAACCGGGCCAGCTCTTCAACAACTACGGGCGCAAGGGCAACGAGGAGCTTCTCTTGGGGTACGGGTTCTGCCTCGCGGACAATGCCGCCGACACCGTGGCGCTCCGCATCAAGATTCCGCCGCAGGTGTTGCCTTTCATCCAGGAGAGGGTGCAGCTCCCCACGCTCGCAGACTACACCAACTCGGTGGTGGCCGGCACGCAGGAAACCAAGCCTGAGGTCACTGACGGCGTGCTCTTCTTCATATCCAAGGACCATTTGCCGGACAACCTCGTGCAGACGTTCCAGTGGCTAGTCAAGAACCCGTGGGACGGCGATACGCTTGGGTTGCGCATGCAGCTCAGCGGGCTCAACTACCTCCGCCAGGCACTCGAGTCGAAGTTGGCCATGGTGAAACCCCCACCCGTGTCGGACGCGTCGCCAAACGCAGACACGCTCCGCCTCTACCTCGGCGGCCAGCGCAAGATCCTCCAGAGCGGTGTTTCGTGGGTCAAGCACCGCGAGGCCGAGCTTTTGTCCGAGCACAAGGCCGAGGTGTTGACGCTTAAAGCCGTCTACAAGAAGGATGAGAAATTTGCCCAGTCGCTCTTGGTTACCATGGGCCTTGCGTCGTACGCGGACGTCGTGGCGCAAGACCAGATGGACCAGGTGTGGCTCTTGTACTTGATCCGGTGCTACAACCTGCAGGAGTACCTGGACCAGGAGGCATTTCTCCCCGAGTGGGTCGGCGAGAGTTTCCGGCGCATGGATGCCGAGACCGAGGTTGAGGCGGCCGACGTGGTGCGGTTCCAGGGCCTCTACGAGGGCTTGATTCTTCCCATGAACCAAGCCGTGCCGGAGATATACAACCGGGGCAAGTGGACAGTACGGGAGCTCATAGTGAGCTCGAGAGTGATGGACACGATTGGGTTTGTGCGGGGGAAAAACCAGGAGTGTATTTTGGTGAAGCCGTACTAGTACAGCAGAACAGCAGTACAGCAGTACAGCAGTACAGCAGAACAGCAGTACAGCAGTACAGCAGAACAGGCAATAGGCAATAGAGGCAGTACAGCCAGTAGTCAATCACATTATCCTCGCCAAGCATCACCTTAGTCTTACTACTCAAAATAAACCTCCTGTTGCTAAATACTTACTCCTCCTTGATGCCTCCGGCTCCAGCAACCTCAGCAGCCTCCACCGAAGCCTTGTCGGTCTTAATGTCCGAGGAGCCACCCTGCAAGGCCTGCAAGAAGCCAGGAGCAGCCTTGAAAGGTCTCTTGAGGTCGCCCGATGCAGGCTTGTTCCACAAGTGGATCTTGACAATGTTGGTCTCCAAGGCCGACTTGACCGACGACACCGACTGCATGAACAACGGGTTGGTGTACTTCATGTACAAGTGCATGAAGCCCATCATGGCCAACGACGTGAAGATGCCCTTGATCTGCGAGTCGATCTGCTTCAAATCGTACTCCTTGACCGTGGTCACCACGGCCTTAGGCTCGGCCTGGCCGCTCATGGGGTTGGCAGGCTCCACGTACTTCATGGTGGTTAAGTCGTTCTTCTGGTTGATCTTGTACTTGACGTACATGCACACGCCAAAGACAATCAACTGGCACGCGATGTAACCGACACGCACGTACAAGAGAACGTCGGGGTTCTCGAGGTCGATGCGGCGGGACAACTGCATCATGATCAACATGAGTCCAAGGTTGGACACGGCGGGGTTCATTTTGGGGGTTGGTGGCGGGCGGAATTTTCACACTTTCGTTGGCTTCATACCGCGCGCGGTGTTACCCGCATGGAAACCGTGGCCTCACGTGGAGCTTATCGCAGTAGTAGACTGCACCTGGCACGACGGGCCTGGAGCCTCTGTCCTCTGGTCCTGCTCTGGTCCTGCTCTGGTCCTGCTCTCTCTGCTCTCTGGTCCTCTGGTCCTCTGCTCTCTGCTCTGCTCTCTGCTCTGCTCCCGCCCCTCCTAAAACCTCTGCTCCTCATCCTCTCTGATATCGCCAAACTCCCAACAGCCCAACCGTTCGCTCATGGCGCTCTGTTGCACCCTCAAAAGCTTCTCCACGTACTCCTTGGGCCCGTTCTTCTCGTCCACAATCCCGTACCCTTCGCTGACCATTTGCGTGTTGATGGTGTAATCGGGATCCTTGAGCGACTGCTCGGAATCGTACAACACTGCACTGTACTCGATTCCCGGAATCCGGGACGGAATGCCGCTGACCACCAACTTCTTATCAAACGTCAATTCCTCAAGCAAGAACAAAGCGTCGCTCAAGTAGTCCTTGGGCTGCGCAGGAGGAAACCGGACGCCCTGCAAGCGGCACGTGTGAGCAAACGAAGGAATGGCGTCCACGGCAAACTGCTTGGGCAAGGCTCTCAACAGCGCCAAGCTCACGTGGTCGGTGTTGCCGAAATCCACGTGCTTGACCTCGAACTTATGGGTGCTTTTGTCGTAGTTGACCACGCGAGCCCGGTAGTACTTGCCGTTTTCGGAGAACTTGGCACTCACCAAGTCGTTCTTTTTGGGCACCTTGGTCAAGTTCACCGGCAAGTCCACCGACGAGGTGCTGGCGCTGGGGTTCTGCGCGTGGAACTCGTTGAAGTTCTTCTTGAACGCTGCAAACTTGGACGCTGTCTGAGCGTCGATCATGTGGAAGGAGATGGTTTGGTTGGGGTCGATGTCCACCACCTCAATGTCGAAGAACTTGGGCTTGGCGGCCTCCAAGTTCAACTGGCTGATTTCGTTGGCCAACTCCTGCTCCTTCTTCTTCTGGGACGCTTCGTCGTATCCGACCCAGACCCCCTTTTGGTCCTTCTGGGCGGCCTTCTCTGCACTGGCAAAGTCGGCCTCGTATGGGTTGTGGGCCGCAGCAAACTCATGGAGAGAACACAAACCCTCCTTGAGCAACTCCACCTGCACGGGCTTGGGTGCCTGCTCGCTGGCGTACAAGTTGCCGACAAAGCCGCCGATCTTGTCGGTGTCGTAGACGTCAAACTCCACGTTTCTCTGCAAGTAGCGGTTGTTCATGTAGCTGAGGCCGGCGTCGTTGTTCTTTTCGTTGGACAAGCCGCCGAGGATCAACGTCAACTTGGTGCCTTCCCTGGGGCTGTACAACTTGACTCTGTTCACCGCAGAGACGAACTCCACGTAAAAGCCCGAGATTCTTCCCTTTTTGTGGAAGCCATTGAAGAAGGTCTTGGCCTTGGTGAGGTTCTCCGAGGCGTTGACCACTCTTGTGCCGATGGTCAAGATCTTGGAGATGTCGCCAGTGAAGTAGACTCCGTTCTTGGCGTCCTTCTTCTGAGCCTCCTCCAACTCGATCAAGCGGTCCCAGTTCGCCGACCTCTCGTGCGACGTTTGCTTGTTGTGCTTGATCACAGTAGCAAAGCCTTTGGTGACCAAGCGCTCGGCCAAGTCGGCGCCGTCGATGCTCAACGACACCAAGAAGCGCGAGTCCAAGTTCAAGTCCTTGTTGGCGTCCCTGAAGCCGTCCACGTACATGGAGGCGCTCTTGCCGATGGCAGTCTGGCGCGTGAACTCCTTGGCCATCTGCACCAACGCAGCCTGGTACAGGCTGTTCAGCGTGACGGTGGAGTCGTTCGGCTTTGGCGCTCTCACCGATGCCAACTGCACGGTGATGTCCTCGCCCGAGGGCAATCTGACGTTGACAGTCTCGGCGCTGATGATCTTCGACACCTGCACGTCCACGGTGACGCCCGGCCGGATGGTCTTCCCGGAGGCCTTGGCCGCGTTCGTGGGCGCGGACGCTGCGGTGGGCTTGGCGGCGGCGTAGAGCCCCTTGGCGAGGCCCTTGGCCTTCATCTCGGCCTTCCTGAGCCCCGCCATGACCGAGGCGCCGAGAAGGCTGGACTGCCAGTCCACGATCTCCGCCAAGCCGTTCTCCAAGAGCTTCTCGTGGATGCTGTTGCCGGAGGGGTGCTCCACGAGCACGAGCGGCACGCCGGCCTGGTTCTCGCCCACCACACGCACCGCCACGTTTGCCCTGGACACCAAGTGGTCCTCCACGTACTTCTTGGCGTCGAAGGCCACCCTCTGGTGCGGCCCGGGCTCGTCGGTCCTGGGGCACTTCAAGCCGGCCAAGAGCATGGGCTGCAGCACGTACGACAGGCTGGACGCCAACACGCGGCCCACGATGCGGTCGCCCGAGATCACGCGCTCCACCACGGTCTCCAACGGCGTCTGCTGCGACCTCTGCACGAGCAGCTCGTCGAGCTCCACCGCGTGCGGCTCCTGGTAGTCGTCGGCCCACACGCCCAAGTGCTGGCGCTGGGCCTTTTCCTGCAGCGCCCTGAGCGCGTCGATCCACGCCGCCTCGTGGTCCAGGTCGGCACGCAAGTTGTCCTTCAACCTGACGTAGCCACGCTCCACCAAGTGCTCGATCAACGACGAGAAGACGGGCGCCTGCACGTCGCCAAACTCCTTGCCCGAGGGCAACTTGAACAACACCCTGAACTTGATTTCCTTGCCGACCACCAACTGGCGCAAGAACTCACGGGCCAAGAACAGGTCGCCCCGCACGTACTGGAGCGTCAACGTGCGCTCGGGCACGGGCACCTGCGCGGACTTGGGCGGCACCAACACTAGCGTGTCGCCACTGAGGACGTTTTTTACCCTGGCCGACAAGACGGTAGAGGAAGCAGACGCTCTGGGGGCAGACTGAGACATTGCAGACTGAGACATTGCAGACTGAGACATTGCACACAAGGCTCCAGATTGATTCAATTATAGTGTCGCAATTGACTCGTACGATGTTCAGCTAATGTAGGACGTGGCCATAGTCGCGCACAGTTCAACGCACTTCACCAGGCGGCCCATGGCACCGCGCGTTAACTGTATATAGCCGGCGCGGACACCACGTCTAGGAGCATACAAGTCTGGAGAATCAGTGACTAATCGACTCTGAAGACTAATCGACTCTGAAGACTAATCGACTCTGAAGACTAATCGACTCTGAAGACTAATCGACTACTGGCTATTTATCCATCTAGCTCCTCGCTTCCAGATTCCAGTCAGTCCTGCTCATTTTACCGTCGACTGCATGCCCATGCCCCGCTCCACCGCCCAGAGAAGACTCTTGAAGGAGTTCCAGCAGCTTCTGCGAGATCCCCCGCCCGGAATCGTCGCCGGCCCCGTCTCCGAAGACAACCTCTTCGTGTGGGACTGCCTCCTTGAAGGCCCCTCCGGCACGCCCTACGAGAACGGCGTGTTCAGTGCCATCTTCAAGTTCCCCCCAGACTACCCCCTCGCTCCGCCCACGCTCACGTTTGACCCGCCGCTCTTGCATCCCAACATCTACGCCGACGGCACCGTGTGTATCAGCATCTTGCACCCGCCGGGCGAAGACCCCAACCAGTACGAGCGGCCCGAGGAGCGCTGGTCGCCGGTGCAGAGCATCGAGAAGATCTTGTTGAGCGTGATCTCCATGTTGGCCGAGCCGAACCCGGAGAGCGGCGCCAACATCGACGCCTGCAAGTTGTGGCGGGACAACCGCGATTCCTATGACCGCCAGATCCGGAATCATGTGAGAAGGACCCTTGGCTTGTGATGAAGGGCTGCGTGGGTGCAGCCATGCTTGTTGACTGCTGTTGTGATGTGGAAATGACGCTGATTCTCAATAGACATTGGATTTCCATTGCAATAAATGCCCATTGCAATAAATGCCCATGCCATTCTTTCCGGATGTTCGCCTCCGCTGACAATACGAATAGAACCAATGTGTGCTGTGGAAAATCTGTGGTTTCATTGAAGCTTTGTCCAACTTCTGACTGAAGGCTTAGACGATCAAACGTGCGGGCCGGGAACAAGTGTCTTGATGCAGTGTGGATGCTTTGGTCTTGGCTGAAAGTGCGATGGATGAAAATGGAGGCTGAATGGCTGCAAAATAGTAAAATTATTATCCATTTTTATTGTTTATTTAAAAATTTAATGATAGTTTTGCCAAAAAGGCAAACTTGTATCAGCATTAAAATACATACAATTACGTTCATATTTGAATGAACCAAAATCGATGCATCAAGTATTGCTTTACCTTTAAGCTATGTAAAGTCACCTACCCTTTATCTACATCTATTGGATAACACTAACATATACCTTCTATATATATTACCTATATTAAGAATTTTAAAATTACATTGAACTTTAAATTATATTATGTTATTATGTAATTTAATTATTGGTATTTTTGAAAAAAACATAATTATCCCAGCTGCGCCGGATTAAACATATACAAGAGTGAATCTCATCTTCTCACAGCGGACATTTAATAATTAACAAGGTTATATTTTATATGAATATATACCATTGGTGAATGGCTAAATGTCTGAAGTGAAACTGGTAGCACTAATGAGACCCATAGAGCATAGTAATACCCATACCTTAGTACCCTATGCTTAGTTCAAGTGCATACACTAGCTGGCTTTTGACGTGTTTATTTCACTAGCTGGCATTTGACGGTGTGTATTTCACTCTCAGATCTGCTGTGCCATAGTAGAGACGTCCTTGCATCCCTAGTGCGTTCTCTACCACACCTTAAATACCCTAGAGACCAACACAGATTCACGGCTTAGGCGGCGTAGCCAGGCTTCCGGCCTTCAATGTACGTAGTCAGCACTAACTCAAGATCGGCTTGGCTCTGCCCATCGCGGAGGCTACACACAAAGTAACTTAATTCAGTCGCTCGTTCATCTGCCTCTGCCTCCTCTGCTCCTTGTTGGCGCCATGTTTACACGCATGTGAAACTCGGAGAGGATTTAGAGTCGAATGGTGAAGAGGAGTGACGAGGTGTTGAGTGGGTAGTACTGAGGGGAGTAACGGGAAGTGGGGGTAGTAGTAGTAGTAGTAGTAGTAGTAGTAGTAGTAGTAGTAGTAGTGTGGTAGTAGTAGTAGTAGTAGAGTAGTAGAGTAGTAGAGTAGTAGTATTGGTAGTAGTAGCATTAGTAGTAGTAGTGTAGTAGCATTAGTAGTAGTAGCATTAGTAGTAGTAGTGTGGTAGTAGTAGTAGTGTAGTAGTAGTAGTAGTGTGGTAGTAGTAGTAGTGTAGTAGTAGTAGTAGTGTGGTAGTAGTAGAAGTGTAGTAGTAGTAGTAGTGTGGTAGTAGTAGTAGTAGCATTAGTAGTAGTAGTAGTAACATCGCTCAATTTTAATTGTGAATGCTAACAAGTATGTTAGTATTTAGCAGAGTATTCAGGTACTTCTGACCAATCTTAAGCTAATGTAAGTCAAGCAGAGCTTACTAGCTAGTTTTCATGTTGATGTTCAAGTAAATATTTTTCTGGTTCAGCGCAAAACTTGGTATAACTTTAGAGTCAATATGTGCTGATTGTCAGGAGATACTTAGTAGCGAACACTAGTATTTCCACACTAGCCTTCCACTAGCCTTCCACTAGCCTTCCACTAGCCTATCCGCACACTTATTAGCAGGGTGATGCTTGGCACTAATGGACATACGCGAAGGCTAGTCTGTCTCCAGGATTGGGACCTTGGTATGGTTGGAGGCGACTGGAATGCAGTACATGCTGTCTGGCCAGTCCCCGTGGGTCAGTCACCTGAGACTATGAAGCCACACAATCATCACTCCATTGAGCCCTGAGTATGACCTGATGACACCTAACCATGAGATGCCACTAGTTTCGTGGTGTCAGGCCAAGTGAATACAGTGCATTGAAACATGTGGTGTTTGATTCATCAGATCCACGACCTTATGAGACGCTTACTCTAGTCTACTTCATCTCTACTACACCTTTACTCTACCTCTACTTTTCAACTTTTATTTACTTTTACTTACTTTTACATATTTCTACTTTTACTTACTTTTACATATTTCTACTTTTACTTACTTCTACTTTTACTTACTTTTACTTACTTCTACTTTTACTTACTTTTACTTACTTCTACTTTTGCATCTGCTTTTGATTTTTCTTACTATTCGTTACTTTTTTGCTTCTACTTTAACTTCTTATCCCCACTTTTACTTCTTATCTTCTCTACTTTACCTACTTTACCTACTTTACCTACTTTACTTTACTTTTACCTTCTAACTGTACTTATTTCTTCCTTTTTCTATGCAAAAACAATAATTTTTTACATCTACCTCTACTTTTGACTTCTCACCTTTACTTCTAATACTCTCTACTTCTACTTCAATTTCTCTACTCTACTCACTTCCTATTCACTCGCATCTTTTCCTCTCTGCTAATGCAAGTGGGTGCTGGCCCCACGAACGTTCGACCCCTCGCCTACCAGCTCTGGGTCTCAGACCCGTCGCCCTGGCCGAATCGGCTTTCTCGTCTTTTTGGTTTAACAGTTAGTGCTAGTTGTGGTGTATACAGACAAAATTGCAATTATCGGTGTTGAGATTGCGAAGGACTTACCCAAGGAACTTAGCATATTGTGGCTGTAATGGATATGCACAGAAGTTCGGTGTACCCGGGGAGTTCGGAGTTGCGGCATCGACCTCGCCGTAGTAGAGCTAGGTGAAGACGGAGCGCTGAGCTCTCTTATATAGATGGATATTTATATGGATATCTGTCTTCACATCGATTTGTTTTCTGGATTTGTTTTCTGGATTTATGTGTACCATGTTCGCTGTGAACGACTAAAGTCCATTGCTTGATGTTGAGCATTTCACATCAATCGCACAATGCTCATCCTAATAACGCTCGGCCCCAGTGTATGAAGCTATTGCTGCTTTTGATTCAATATTGTTTTTAATAGTAGGCTGGCCTTGGTGGTGCTGCTGCAGAGTATGGTGTTGCAGAGTATGGTGTTGCAGAGTATGGTGTTGCAGAGTATGGTGCTGCATGCTGGTTATTGGCCTCATCCAATTAGCCAGTCTGGCACTCATTCTCGTATCACACTTTCGGAAACACACCTTGGGAAAAGATACCATGTTATACGGCGCTGCTGGCGTACTCTAGTGCTCACCATAGGCCAGGCATAGCCAAGAGGGACATGTGAGGCATTCAGCCATGTCTATATAAGATCTATCCACGTATAAGATCGATCCACGTATAAGACCGATCCACGTATAAGACCGATCCACGTATAAGATCGATCCACGTATATCAAGATCTATCCACTTATACCAAGACCTATTCACGTATCAGCATTACGTGGCTGGGTGAACAGTGATAGTTGCAGCCACAAGAAACAATGCCAATGTGCAATCGCACTGGAAGAGCAGCGAATGTGCCCAATTGCCATGTAATCCTGAAAAACAACTTGTCTGACGGGTGTATTATAGGCCTTTCCATCCAAAGTAGCACACCAGTCACTTTCGTGGCTCGACCGTCAGTTTGGCACCGTTGTCCTCGTGCTGACGCTTCTTGTAGATCCTAACATTTGAATTGTCTGAACTCGTGTTCACGACAGCGTATCACGACTTACTGCGCCTTTTTCGACTGCCGTTGGTTGCGTCGCAGGTCCGCCTAAGCCGGCCTCTGTGCATGGTGTGACCGGGTGGACAGTGAAGCACGTCTACTACATCAGCCATGACCCCACAAACCTGATCCTCTGGCCTAGTACAAGGAACTACACCCTACTAAGTGGATGGCCCCAGACGTACATCTGCTCAGTGCAGGCCAGCACTGGGATCATGCGGCAGATAGAACTAAAATCACGGCGAACAGAGGCTAGTACCAAGCCCACAGTATGAGCACAGGGTGTGTAGATAGAAGGATTGTGTGGATGGACGGGTGTGGTATGAGTATCTTGTGTCAAGTCTTCCCATCATCTGAAGTCCATGTATAACCTAACGGTGCTTGTGCTATTCAACACCAAGTACGCAGTACACTCTGACAAGTCACTGTTCCGTGATGGAGCGCAGGCAACAAATAGGCAGTCAAGTACCAATGAGCCACAATAAAAGATAGATAGATCGACAGTAGAGATAGTAGATAAGTAGATAGATATAGAATAAAGAGTGAATAGAAATATTGTAAAGAACTCTGGTAAATCGAATAATAACTGCAAACCAATAGTAACTTTATTAGTGAATGGTGAAAGTGAATACAAATTGTAAATAGTGAATAGTACTTGAAGTGTAAGCAGAATAAAACCAGTGGCTAGTCCTTCACTATTGAGGTATCTACTACTGGTTGCTGGTGTCGTCACTAAGCACTCAAACCAGCAGATATCATAATACATACCATAATATCACCTTCCAACTCCCATAACAATACAACTCCCATAATAATACAACTCCCATAATAATACCAACCATAATAATACAACTCCCATAATAATACCAACCATAATAATACCAACCATAATAATACAACTCCCATAATAATACCAACCATAATAATACCAACCATAATCACCACCAAAGACCGTTGCACGACCCTTAGAACCAGTCACATGCCTGGCCGTAAAACCCGTCCTATCAGCTTCACCCGACCAGCGAACCATCCCGAACCTAACACTTGAGAACGCACCCGTCTTCTCGTCTCGTTTCTCCCGCGCGCACCTCCACCATCATGAACTTCACAGTATGTATCATCGGCGCCGGCGTGGCCGGGCTTAAGACCGCGCACGAGCTTGTCAGCCGCGGCGTGCCGCCGGCAGAAATCGTTGTTCTCGAGGCCCAGGACCGCATCGGCGGCCGCATCAAGACCGTCTCCTCCGGCACCCATCGCTACGACCTCGGCGCGTCGTGGTTCCACGACTTCCTCACCAACTCCGTGCTCCACGAAAGCATCCGCGACGGCTCGTTGGTGCCGCTGGACGGCTACTTTGACGACAAGCCGCCGGTGTATTTTGGCCAGCAGGGCGTGGTGGACGCCCAGGCCTTGAAACTCGAACAGGTGCGCCACGACATCGAGCAGTTCATCGAGCTCCACTTCACGCAGGCGGTGGACGTGCCCGACGCCCCGCTCGTGGACATGGTGCAGGCGTTCTTCGACCGCTACGGGGCGTTCATGGCGCCGGACCAGAGACGCTACGCCGCGCCCATGATGCGCTACTTGGAGTTGTGGTTCGGCATCGCCGCCGACGCCATCTCCGCCAAGTACGCGGCGTTGAACCACACCGGACGCAACCTCTACAACCGCCGGGGCTTCTCGTATCTCGTGGACAAGTTGAGCCGGGGCTTGGACATCCGCTTGAACGAGCAGGTCACGTGCATCGAGCGCCACGGCCCGGTCCGTGTGCACAGCAGCTCGGGCGTCTTCTCGGCGGAGTACGTGGTGGTGACGGTGCCGCAGTCGGTGTTGGCGTTGGACGAGGCCCACGCCTACGGCATTGCGTGGAGGCCGCCGCTCCCGCGGCCCGTGCGCCAGGCCATTGGCGACGTGCACTTTGGGGCGCTCGGCAAGGTGGTCTTGGAGTTTGACGAGGTGTTCTGGCCTGCGGCAGAGGACCGCATGGAGTTCATTGCCACCACAATGCCGGTGGACCGCGCGTCGCCGCAGCCGTTCGAGTACCCTTTGGTGTTCATCAACCAGCTTCCTGTGTCGGGGGCCAAGAGCTTGGTGTGTCTTGTGCAGTCTCCGTTGACTGACTACTTGGAGAGGAACCCGGAGAGGGCGTGGGCGTACATGAGGCCTGTCTTGGAGCTTTTGGTGAAGAGAGAAGCGGGCGCTGGGGCTGGCCCGGGTCCAAAACTCCCCGACCCCACCCACGTCATTGTCACCGACTGG
This sequence comes from Metschnikowia sp. 03-147.1, assembly GCA_002370795.1. Lineage (NCBI taxonomy): Eukaryota > Fungi > Ascomycota > Pichiomycetes > Serinales > Metschnikowiaceae > Metschnikowia > Metschnikowia sp. 03-147.1. The sequence goes on along the minus strand of NKZR01001264.1, from coordinate 53,690 downwards.
ACTCTCAACCCGTACATCCGCGGGCTGTACACGGCGGTGCACGTGAACGACGACCCAAGTGGCTGCCTCATCCAGCTTTCCGGGGAGTACGATATGTGTGGGTTGGGCGTGGGCTCCAAAGTCCGCTTTGCCGGCGAGCACACCATTGCAGACGGCGCAGGCTGTGTGCACGGGGCCTACGACAGCGGACGGCGTGCGGCCGAGTGGATTCTCGGCGATATGGGTGTATGCGAGCAGCAGTGAAGTGTTAGGCTGGCGGACGTTCATTGCATTGGCACCTGAGTAGCCTACTTGCATGAGTATGATACAAGAGGCGTGTTGAAGCGTGTTGACGGGTGTGAGAGCATATGATTAGCGAGCCCCGACTCGCGATGGTTTGAGGTGCTTCGAGGAGCTCATCAAGAGCGGAAGACAGGCACTGACACTGTCAGATGGCCTCCCGGGAGAGGACGTACGCAGTGGTGGGACCAGTGAAGTGTCTGTCGAGGTGGACTGGCTAAGTGTCGGTCATGCTGCCACCAAGTGCAAGTGTGCTGGTCTGGCAACAATGCACTTGCCAGGGCGTCAAGCCGGCCGTCTGCATCCGACCAATGCTCTGGCTGCAAATCACGTGACCAACAAGGTGCACGGCAGATGATGTTGCAGTGTGTACCACTGAATGCTGAGCGGGAAGGATAGAGCTGCTTGCATGTGGCTGAGTCGTAGGTTCACTGCAGGATGAGATGGCTGACAGAGACCAGAGGTGTCAGACATTGCCTACAGACATAGACTACATAGACTACTCACAGCTACTCACAGCTACTCACAGCTACTCACAGCTACTCACAGCTACTCACAGCTACTCACAGCTACTCAACAAGTACTACTTATACACTCAACTTATCCAATACTCCACCACCCAAGGCTACTGGTAGACTATTATAGACTACCTGTCATCATGGGTAGTGTACTACCCACATGGATGTTGAAGCCTACACTGGTCGATCAGAACGAACTGCATTGCACTATGCCAGATTAGTCTATATCAGGAGCGATGGTTCCTCGAATAAACAAAACAGAGTACTGGACTCTAACACTTCCCATAAACTACTAGACTACTAAGAGTGCGAAGGCTAAATACTACAAAACTACGAAACTACATAAACTAAAAACTACAAGACTAAATAAACATACGGCTAAAAACATAATAAACTACAACATTGTAAACTGCAAATCATGAACTACAATCATAAACTGCAAATCATGAACTACAATCATAAACTGCAAATCATGAACTACAATCATAAACTGCAAATCATGAACTACAATCATAAACTACTGAGACTATTTAGACACTAGACTACTAAGACTACTCAGACTACTTATACACTAATAACCCCATGGACTACTTATAAATGCTTCTAGAATACTTATAGACTACTGAAATTTAAAACTACTGACACTACAACTACACTACTCATACACTTTACCCTCCCCTCCAGACACGACAGCATGTCAACTCAACCTCCCTTGCTCTCCATCATTGATCTCATCAACCAATGTAACGGCCCACAAAACTGTAGCATGTTACATTAGTCTTCATCGTCGCGTTCGTCTTTCTCTGGAGTCGTCTGCCAACATTGAGCCACGAATCTCCCGCCAAATCCAAACTGAAACCCTACTATTCCAGTGCTCATGGTGGTCGCCAGGCCCAAAAGGTGGCAGTCTGGCTCCAACTGCACAACCATCAAACCCGCTCTAGTACTAGTATGCACTCTAAGCCGTAGCTAATTAGCGGGCCAACCGTGAAACCCGTTTGCGTCTGCAAAAAGCCCTCGAAGCCAGAAACAAGAGAGATACGCTGCTTTGATGCTGCACGCCGTGGACACCCGGTATACAAGTCTACGTGTGAGCCACGACGTATGGGCCAACCATCCAAACAAGCACATGCCATGCTTTGCCAATTGTTTCGGGGAGCGCTAGCAACAGGCCCCCTGAATTACAGTCCTTGTAGCAGTAGAACGTGGCCTGCTCCGTCCCAGCTTGAAAGACCTACTTGCTTACGCGCATATCGAGTGTGAAGTGCCATGGGGTCAGTTCACGGTATCTGGACTGACTAGAGGGTCAGAGTGACTGCAGACTTGGCTATGGAAGAGTAATACGAGAATGGAGGAGGGAGTGAATACCAGAGGATGTGGTGGTACAAGGGAATTGCATACTGGTAGATGTAGTACTGATACCAGACCACTACCACATACACTGATAAAGACGACTTTAAGTACGTGGAGTAGCCACGATTCAAGTGATGGCATTTAATGTGAGTTCTAGACACTAGTGTAGGAGGCAGGCAGTTGGATTAGTAGAGGAGTATTGGAGTTGTAGACTATGAGCAGAGGTAGAGTAGTAGGGTAGTATAGTAGTATAACGTATAGTGTGTAGTGTGTAGTGTAGTAGTAAAACGTATAGTGTGTAGTGTAGTAGTGTAGTAGTATAATAGACTAGTAGTGTAATACTAGTAGTGTACGACTAGTAGTGTAAGACTAGTAGTGTAAGACTAGTAGTGTACGACTAGTAGTGTAAGACTAGTAGTGTACGACTAGTAGTGTAAGACTAGTAGTGTAAAAGATTAGTAGTAACGTAGACTAGTAGACTAGCAGTATAGTATAGTATTAGACTAGTAGTAGTTCAGTGGACTAGCAGTATTGTAGACTAGTAGTATAGTATTAGTGTAGTAGTGTAGTAGTGTAGTAGTGTAGTAGTGTAGTAGTGTAGTAGTGTAGTAGTGTAGTATAGTAGTATAGTAGTATAGTAGTATAGTAGTATAGTAGTATAGTAGACTAGTAGTATAGTAGTATAGTAGTGTAGTAGTATAGTGTAGTAGTATAGTAGTATAGTATAGTAGTATAGTAGACTAGTAGTATAGTAGACTAGTAGTGTATGAACTACTAGTTACTAGTAGTATGGTAGTCTGTGACAAACAAGACTAGTGTAAGTACTAGTGTATAGTAGTAGACTAGTAGACTAGTAGTATAGTAGTAGACTAGTAGTATAGTAGTAGACTAGTAGTATAGTAGTAGACTAGTAGTATAGTAGTAGACTAGTAGTATAGTAGTAGACTAGTAGTATAGTAGTAGACTAGTAGTATAGTAGTAGACTAGTAGTATAGTAGTAGACTAGTAGTATAGTAGTAGACTAGTAGTATAGTAGTAGACTAGTAGTATAGTAGTAGACTAGTAGTATAGTAGTAGACTAGTAGTATAGTAGTAGACTAGTAGTATAGTAGTAGACTAGTAGTATAGTAGTAGACTAGTAGTATAGTAGTAGACTAGTAGTATAGTAGTAGACTAGTAGTATAGTAGTAGACTAGTAGTATAGTAGTAGACTAGTAGTATAGTAGTAGACTAGTAGTATAGTAGTAGACTAGTAGTATAGTAGTAGACTAGTAGTATAGTAGTAGACTAGTAGTATAGTAGTAGACTAGTAGTATAGTAGTAGACTAGTAGTATAGTAGTAGACTAGTAGTATAGTAGTAGACTAGTAGTATAGTAGTAGACTAGTAGTATAGTAGTAGACTAGTAGTATAGTAGTAGACTAGTAGTATAGTAGTAGACTAGTAGTATAGTAGTAGACTAGTAGTAGACTAGTAGTATAGTAGTAGACTAGTAGACTAGTGTAGTAGACTAGTAGTATCGTGGACTAGTAGACTAGTTGTAAGGTTGGCTAGTAGTTTAGTAGACTAGTAGACTAGTAGTATAGTAGTATAGTATAGTAATAGTACATTATAGTAGTAGTATAGTAGACTAGTAGTATAGCAGTATAGCAGTATAAAAGTAATTTAGTAGTATAGTAGTAGTGCATTATAGTAGTAGTATAGTAGACTAGTAGTATAGCAGTATAGCAGTATAAAAGTAATTTAGTAGTAGAGTAGTATCAAAGTATAGTAGTTAGTGATATAGTAGACTAGCAGACTAAGAGACTAGTAGTGTATGAACTAGCAGTGACTATTAGTGGTAGTCTGTGACAAACAAGACTAGTGTAAGTACTAGTGTATGGTAGACTAGGGGACTGGTGGATAAAAGTCTTTAGATTAGCTTACAGTAAACTGGTGTACTAGTAGTAGACTAGGTATAGTAGACTGCAAGACTACTGTAGACTGTAAGACTACTGTAGATTACTGTAGACTGTAAGACTACTGTAGACTACTGTAGACTGTAAGACTACTGTAGACTACTGTAGACTGTAATAGACTTTGACTACTGTAGACTGTAATAGACTTTGACTAGTAGTCTATAAATCAGTAAAGTGGACTAATTAATTAGTTGTAGAAGCTGGTATACCAGTAGTAGATCACTGTAGCCTAGTAACTTTCTCTCGGATGAATCGTTACAGAATACGTCCTATGAGGATACTTGTACGCACGCTGGAATGATAGAACAGTACACAAGGACGAGTCGGCAACTTTTCGGGTGAGTTTTCGGGTGACGTCAAAGTGACCCGTAACAGACGAGAATGCCCGGACCGCGTGAGGGATGACAACCTCCGTTTGACGTTAAACACGTCATAGAGATATTATTTATGATCTCTGGAGTTCCTATAGAGTAGCCGAACAGGAACACAACCTTATAGTTCTCAGACGATAGCAACAGTGAGAGTTTGAAGCTTGCTACGAAAGGCACTACAGGTCGCATAATTTTAACACTAGAGTAGACGCTAGTGACTGTAAAGTAGACACTAGGGACTGTTAAGTAGACACTAGGGACTGTAGAGTAGACACTAGTAACTGTAAAGTAGACACTAGGGACTGTAGAGTAGACACTAGTAACTGTAAAGTAGACACTAGTAACTGTAAAGTAGACTACTCTACCAAGTAGTAGTCTACTAACACAGAGTGATCAATATAGTAGTCTTCTATACTGTGTCAGTGTATCTACGTCAGTGTATCTACTTGTCAATGTTCTAGTAGTTCAAGTAAATAAGTCTGTCCTCTGCCCAACCTATTTCGTTTCACCAAGAAACATCCGTAGTGTTGCCCCACTCATGGTGTAGCTGGCGCTTTTATGTAATTGTCTTGATTCCCACTCAAGCCTGGCATTCCCATTGGTGCCCTTTGCTCCTTCTCTACTTATTTCGCAGGTCATCAACTTCCTAGTGCTTGCAGTCACTCAGATCCCCAAACCCCTTTTTCAACCGTTTTTCGGGCTCACACTGCTCATCTCCGGGTCTACTGGGTTCCAAGCAAAATGGCTGCGAACACCCGTGCACCAGGATTCCCCATCACCGTTTGTTCCAGCGAAAACAGACTATTCTGGAGTGCAAAAACGGGCCACAGAAGCAGCGCCGGACCAGATACCTCCCATAGTCCCCCACGCTGCCAGCCCACCTCACCCGTCCATACTTCCCCCTTCCACTCGTCGCTACAGCAGAAGAAATATCTTTTGTCCTGCATACAGCCCGCGCTCACCTGAAAAATCTCAGCAACCATGCTGCTCTCCCCCAATGGCTACCAAATTCGACGCCGATAACGCTGACAACCTCGAGGATATCGAGAAACAATTCGCCGTCAAGGCGGTTGTGCAGGCCGAAACCTACTGGAACCTCATCTCGAAGGTTAAGGCCTCGCAGCTCAAGTTGACCACCTTCGATGACCAAATCTTCGACACCTTGATGGAGGACTTCCCCGAGTTCCAGGAGAAGAGCAAGGTGGCCGAAATCCTGGAGGACGAAATGAAGAGCCCCGCCGGAAAGGCGCGCTGGAGAACCTTCTGCGAGAAATTCAAGGAAATCGACGACTACAACTTTGGCACTTTGTTGAGAACCAAAGCAAGCGATGAGTACTCGCAGGAGAACACCATCTTCGCCGTGAGAATCCAGTTCTACGCCATCGAGGTTGCCAGAAACCGCTACGGCTTGAACGACTGGGCCTCGGGCAACTAGGCGCAATACACACCGACCCATCCGTACCACGGGCCATCGGGACCCCAGTATCCGTGCCACCGCCCCGTCACGTGCACTGTCACGTGCCCACCGTAGACCGCGCCCCGCATCACGTTCGAGTGCGCGCACGTGATGCAGCACGTGATGCCTCTACTTAAACAACACACGCCACGTCTGAGCCGCCAATGAACACCGCCCCCAAAAAACACGCCCCCGGCTCGGCGCTGTCCCCGGCGGCCAGCAGCAACGCACACAATGCCGCACCCAACGGCAGCGCTCAAAGCTCCGCTCCAAATGCCAACATTTTGGCCAACTATACCCTTCCCGGCGTCATCAGCTACTTGACCTCGGAGTTCACCAACTTGGAGCGCTTCAAGATCATCACCAACCTCGAAAAGTCTGAAATGAAGTACAAAATCCAGCAGCTCACGAGTGAGTTGAACACAGTCCGGTACTTAAACGAAAAGCAGGCTATTCGGATCCGGGAGTTGGAGGCTCGTCTAGAAGCCCTGGGCTCGGAAAGCCAAAGTCTCCACGGCAAATTAGAAAGTTTGAAGGTTCTGGATGCTTCTTCCAATCTGAAAGTCTCTGAGGAGTCCAGCTCATCTTTACTGGAAAGCAAGCCCGCTTCGGAAAGAAGGGCGAGCCAAGACCTGGAAAGCGTTCACAAGCTGCACAAAAAAGACCATCCAACGGAACAAGACCCGAAAGATATCCCTTACATTCACTTGGAGACTGTGAGAGACGCACGCCAAACCCTCAACGAATCCATAAGAGAGATCATAGAATTGCTCCGGCCCCCGCTGAGTGCCGTGGAGGCTGTGCTGCGTCCCGCAGAACACGCATATGCCGACCTTCTAGAATCTGCCGACAGTTTCCTGTTTGACTCTAGTCCGGAGAAACCACAGGGTCTTTTTGAACGGTACACGTTGAGGAGCGAGGACACGTTGGCGAATCAAAAAACTGCTCTTGAAGATGAGATCAAGGGGGGTGAAGACCTGGCCGAGATTGCCGACCGGCCTCCTTTAGAAGAAAGCGACGCAGAAACGGTGATTGCAGATGAAGTTGGGCCTTAGTCTGAAGAAAAAGCTTCGAATTGGACACAACGTTTCATAGACAGGTGGTACCTCAAGCGCTTAAAAAGCCTCTTTAGAGCAAAATCACGATTTGAGGCTACACTATGCACGAGTCGTGTGACATCCTCCGCTCAATCGCTGCAGTGGTTTCGAGTGACTTGAAGCACTCTGGCATACCCAGCTGTTCATAGCCCAAATCCGCAGAGAAGCAAGAAAGAATTTCAATATTGATGGCTATGCACAAAATCGTTAGAGAAAACAACTGGCTTCAAAGCCACTGATGCGCCTTTGCTTGTTTCATGTTGTGACTGCAGGCAACTAACCTTAATAAGCTTTCCAGTCCAGCAATATTCCTCCATTAGATGCACGTCTTGCTGTCTATTTTAATAATCTTAAATATCCACCGCATTAAATCATGTACCGTTAAACATCGGGGGACCTGTCCTTATATACCTAGTTCTGCGTTTGTGGCTGCAAGTCTGAACGCGCCGCACCCCTTGCATGAGAAGTATAAAAAGAAGGGTGCCGCCGTCCTTTCCTCCCTTTTTTTCCACGAAACACAATTGGCAAACGGCACGACTTTTGTCCGCCACATCGGACGGCAGTCTGCAAACGGGGGCTGGGAGAAACTAAATCTCCGGATGTACGGGTCTGTGGACTGGGTGTACAGGTCTGAGCATCGCCTACGGTGTTCACAGAACAATTTTTCCTCACCACACAAACTACGCCTCGATGTCCAAGAAGCAGTCGTTCGAGGATTTTTTGAAGCTGCAGAAGCAGCTGCAGCTGCAGCCCCGAGGCTACGGCTACCAGGCCGAGAACTACACTGGCCAGTACCAGAACCAATATCAGAACCAATACCAGAATCAATACCAGGGGCAGTACTACCAAAACTACCAAGGCCAAAACTACAATCTGTACCAAGGCTACCCAAACCAGTACCAAGATGGTACCTTCAGTCCTCAGTTTGGGTACCTGAACACGGGTACGCCAGGCGCAGTATCTGCCGTTGCCAGCGGCTCGGCGACGCCCATGACTCCCTCGGGTTCTTCAGTTTCCGTGTCATCCCTTAATACCGCTCTCAAGAAGTTGGCTGTGGACTCGCCGATCCAAGAGCACTTGGTTCAAATCCAGTCATGTACCAAAACCGCAGAGATCAAGAAGAGTGCTGAAGAAATCGCCGACATCATCCTAGAGCAGCCATCGATGCAGGTTGTGGAGGAATGGCGCATTCTTGACGTCATCAAGTCCTTCTCCAAGCCAAAAAACCCTCCAATTGTGCGTGAAGCCGGCTTGGTGATTGTACAGCAAATTGCGCTCAAGTTGGGCGGGCAAACTCCCAAAGAGTGCCACGTGACCCAATTCTTTTCCCCTGCTTTGGACTTTTTTGCCGACAAGGATAAAAACATCACGCGTGCCGCCAAGCAGACCTTAGACATCTTGTATGGAACATTCCCCGTTCAAGCCCTCGGCTCCGTGGTGATTGATGAGTTCGTGACATACTTGGCATCCTCTGCGAAGTGGAACTCCAAGATAGCTGCCTTGCAGACTTTTGACAAGTTGATTGATGATGTACCGGCAGACTTGTTGGAGATGAAGTTCAAAACAACAGTGCCGGTCTTGACCGATTTGGCTACTGACTTCAAGCCCGAAGTGGCAGCGCAGGGATTAAAAACTCTTAAAAAATTTGTGAAAGTCTTGGACAACTTGGATTTGCAGAACAAGTATGATTTGATTGTTGACACTTTGGCAAATCCAAAGAAGGTGCCGGAGTGTATCAAGAACTTGTCTTCGGTGACATTTGTGGCTGAAGTCACCGAGCCTGTCTTATCGTTATTGGTTCCCATTTTAGACAAGTCCTTGAAGATGTCCTCGTCTTCTAATGATCAATTGAGACAGACGGTCACGGTCACGGAGAACTTGACCCGTTTGGTTAATAACAAGCGAGAAATCGAGAGCTACATCCCCATTTTGATGCCTGGTATCGAGAAGGTTGTGAACAACGCCTCATTGCCTGAAGTCAGATCTTTGGGTGCAAAGGCTTTGCAAGTCTTGCAAGATGCCAAGGACGAGCAGCTGGACGGCAAATTCCACGGGCGCATTCTGGTTGCTCAGGCTGAGAAATTCTACTCCGCAAATTTGGAAGATGCTGAGTTGGAGAAATTGGCCAGTGTCTTGTTGCAAGGAGACTCTGAAAAACTCTATCTCGCTACCATTTTGCAGACCGATTCGAATGTCAATGATTGGAAGCGTTTGGAAGAATACTTGCTCATGGTCATTGAAGTGTCAACACTCGAAGATTTCTCCGCTGAGAAGAAGCAAAACTACGTGAAGAAAATCATTCACAACGTCAAAGCTTTGTTCAACTCGAACAACAAGCAAGCCGAAGAAATTGACGACGGCGCCATTGAGATTGTCAACGCTGATTTTTCCTTGGCTTATGGATCCCGCATGTTGTTAAACAAAACAACATTGCGCTTGTTAAAGGGACACCGTTACGGTTTGTGTGGCAGAAACGGTGCAGGTAAGTCAACTTTGATGAGAGCCATTTCTAAAGGGCAATTGGAAGGCTTTCCTGCTCCAGACGAGTTACGCACGTGTTTCGTCGAGCACAGATTACAGGGAGAAGAAGGCGACATGGACTTAGTGAGCTTCATTGCTTCTGATCCGGAGTTGAAGCACGTCAGCAGAGATGATATTTCCAGTGCATTGAAGCAGGTTGGCTTTCCGGACGAAAGATTGGCCCAAAACGTGGGCTCCTTGTCTGGAGGTTGGAAAATGAAGTTGGAGTTGGCACGTGCGATGTTGATGAAGGCCGATATTTTGCTTTTGGATGAGCCCACCAATCACTTGGATGTGGCCAACGTGAAATGGTTGGAGCAGTACTTGATCGACAATACGCAAATTACGTCATTGATTGTTTCCCACGACTCTGGTTTCCTAGATGCTGTTTGTACCGACATCATTCATTATGAGAACAAGAAGTTGGCCTACTACAAGGGAAATTTGTCTGAGTTCGTCAAGGTGAAGCCGGAGGGTAAGTCCTACTACACCTTGACCGACTCCATCGTCAAAATGGCATTCCCACCACCAGGAATCTTGTCTGGAGTCAAGTCCAACACCCGTGCCATTGCACGTATGAACAATGTGACGTTCTCATACCCAGGCGCACCCAAACCCTCGTTGAGAAATGTGTCGTGCAGCTTGACGTTGTCGTCGCGTGTGGGTATTGTTGGCCCCAACGGAGCCGGAAAGTCGACATTGATCAAGTTGTTGACCGGAGAGACCATTCCTAATGAAGGTAAGGTGGAGAAGCATCCAAACTTAAGAATCGGGTACATTGCCCAACATGCATTGCAGCACGTCGAGCAGCACAAGGAAAAGACCGCCAACCAGTACCTTCAATGGCGGTACCGTTTCGGAGACGACCGTGAGGTGTTGTTAAAAGAGTCTAGAAAGATTTCCGACGAGGAGAAGGAGATTATGGCCAAGATGATTGATTCCGGAGAAGGCCAAGGCCCTCGCCAAATAGAGGCGCTTGTGGGAAGACAAAAGTTGAAGAAGTCGTTCCAGTACGAAATCAAGTGGAGAAACTTTTTGCCCAAGTACAACTCGTGGCTCTCGCGAGAATTCTTGATCGAAGAAGGCTTCTCGAAGTTGGTGCAGAAGTTTGATGACCACGAAGCATCTAGAGAGGGATTGGGATACCGGGATTTGACGCCCTCTGTGATCAGAAAGCACTTTGAGGATGTGGGCTTGGACGGAGACATTGCGGACCACACGCCCATGGGATCATTGTCTGGAGGACAATTAGTCAAGGTGGTGATCGCCGGAGCGATGTGGAACAACCCACATTTGTTGGTGCTTGATGAGCCCACCAATTACTTGGATAGGGACTCCTTGGGAGGTTTGGCTGTGGCCATCCGAGACTGGAGCGGAGGAGTGGTGATGATCTCGCACAACAACGAGTTTGTGGGAGCGTTGTGTCCTGAGCAGTGGCACGTGGAAAATGGAGAAGTTGTTCAAAAGGGCACGGCACTGGTTGACACGTCGAGGTTTGCCGACGGCAGCGAGTCCGCCGAAGGGTCTCCTGCACCCACGCCAGCCAAGAAGAGGGCAGACGACGACGACTCGCCCGCCAACATCAAGGTGCGTACGAGAAAGGTCAAGATGACCAGAAACGAGAAGAAGGCACAGGCGGAAAGAAGACGGTTACGGCACATTGAATGGTTGAGCAGCCCTAAGGGAACTCCAAAGCCGGTGGACACCGACGAAGAGGATTAGCTGATAGAGATATTTGAATTGTTAGACAGATGTAGGGTACCCGGTGGGGGAGTGTGGAGCATGGTGCACGGGTGTTTTTATCACGTGACAAACCACGTGACCCCGTGCGACTCGAAGGCGAACTCCACCCGTCACGGTAGCCCTCAAGCATGGCAGACCGGTACTCGTTTTCGTTGACGACATTCTCGCCAAGGTATGTAAGGCTCTCCCGCTCATTCCCCAGCATTACTAACGTCCAGCGGGAAATTGGTCCAGATTGAGTATGCTTTGAACGCAGTCAAGCAAGGTGTCACCACCATAGGCATAAAGTCCGACAGCGGTGTTGTGCTCGCCACCGAGAGGAAGGCCAACTCGTCGTTGGTCAAGCACGAGTGCAACTCCAAAGTGGAGATGATCACGCCCGACATCGCCATGACCTACTCGGGCATGGGCCCCGATTTCCGTGTGTTGGTCGACAGGGCCCGCAAGTTGGCGCACACAAACTACAAGCGCATTTACAACGAATACCCGCCGGTCAAGATCATGGTGCAGGAGTTGGCCAAGGTCATGCAAGAGCTGACGCAATCCGGAGGCATCCGGCCGTTCGGCGTGTCGTTGTTGGTGGGTGGCTACGACGCGCATTCGGACAAGTACCAATTGTACCAGGTGGATCCTTCGGGCAGTTACTTTCCGTGGAAAGCGACGGCCATCGGCAAAACGGCGGTTTCGGCCAAGACGTTTTTGGAGAAGCGGTGGAACGAAGACTTGGAGTTGGAGGACGTGATCCACGTGGCGCTCTTGGCGTTGAAGGAGTCGGTGGACGGGGAGTTGACGGGCGCCAACTTGGACATTTCCGTGATCAGCGAGCCGCAGGATCACTTGTTGGGGTTCAAGGGTACCAGCGACGTGGGGCCACGCGTGAAGAACTTGTCTGCGGAGGAGATCAACGACCGGCTAGAAGCGTTGTAGATGGATGAGGGGAGAAGGTGCTGCATAATGGGAAGGTGCTGTTGGTCGGCGGCCACACCCATGCAACGGCACAATGCAGTCAGTGCACGACGTCACAAGCACTACTAAAATGAAAGTCAGCTCGGGCCAGTACTGAGAAAGGCGATATGCAAGAGGTGGCTTTGACGTCTCAACGGTGGTTGTGTATAGTGGCGACCATGGTATAAGTCGAAGTGACAAGCTCTGTCAAGGGTAGCCAGCATTTCTTCCTGGTGTCGACGATCATCCATGTGCAGCTGTAATGATCAGAGTTAGGACACAGTAGAGCAACTGCACAGTAGCGACTGCTTAGCATTAACAGTAGCTCCGTTGTCAAGACGCTTCATGAAGGAAACTGCTGATATAATAGTGGTAGTAAGTACTATGATATGAACTATTAAATTGGAAATGGTAATTAGTGAAAACTGACTGACACTTACTGAACAGTGTATTATTGAGTACTGTATTATTGAATAGTGTACTGAATACTGTATTGCTGAATAGAGTAATATTGAATAGTGTACTAAATAGTGTGCTGAATAGTGTACTAAATAGTGTACTGAATAGTGTGCTGAATAGTGTGCTGAATAGTGTACTAAATAGTGTACTAAATAGTGTACTAAATAGTGTGCTGAATAGTGTACTAAATAGTGTACTAAATAGTGTACTAAATAGTGTACTAAATAGTGTACTGAATACTGTACTGAATACTGTACTGAATACTGTACTGAATACTGTACTGAATACTGTACTGAATACTGTACTGAATACTGTACTGAATACTGTTTAAATAGTGTTTGAATAGTCTACTTGTATTACTGAATAGCGTATTACTGAATACTATAAATACTGAATACTATAAATACTTGCTAACACTATACCAATATTGTACTACCACCGTGGTTATGTAGCCTACATCTTCTTGATGAGCGGCTCGTGGCTGGCCACATGTCTTTCTGCCTACTACTCCCTGCGTGTCAGATGCACCTCTACAGGTCTTACTTAATATTCCATCAGTATCTAGCCTGTTCATGCAGTCATTAACTATTTTCGAACTGTCATAGCATGCTTCATCCGTTCCACTTCAGTTAAGGTCTACATATAGTCTCGATCTCGGAGTATTCATGCTTGAAGCTTACCGAGAATGAACATTGAGCACAGCTCTGGAAGGCGAACCAGGTACCAGTGTAGTCAATGCAAGGAGTCATCGAGCTGGGTTGCGTAGCATTGATCTGCGTGGGTCTGTCTGTTTTCTGTCTGTTTTCTGTCTTTTTTCTGTCTCTTTTCTCTCTCTGTCTCGCTGTCTCTCTGTCTCGCTGTCTCGCTGTCTCTCTGTCTCGCTGTCTCTCTGTCTCGCTGTCTCTCTGTCTCTTCTCTCTCTTCTCTTTCTTCTCTCTCTTCTCTCTCTTCTCTTTCTTCTCTCTCTTCTCTCTCTGTCTGCCTCCCTGCCCCTGCCTGATCATATTCTCGGGTCGTTGATAAAATCCTCGTCAAAGTCCTCCTCAAGCATGTACACCCCATTCCTTCCCGGCATGAGAGTCCCCCTCATCATCGGACCCTGCGTGTACACATCGTACTCCAAGAGGTAGAGCTCAAAGCGTAAGCAGTCGTCTCTCACTTTGGCCGTGTACACAGTCTCCAACACCTTCTCCCTGCAAAGGTAGTAGAGGCCTCGCACTCTTTGGCTCAGGTCCAAATTGAAGTACGCTGAATCCACATCCGTCCCCACCACCAACTCCACGCCATCGAACCCCACCTGTTCCATGGAGTTGAACACGTTGTGGTCTTGGTACGTGAACGTGCCCTGTCGGCCGTGGCCTTTGAACAAGCGAAACAGATCGTACTCCGGGTGCTCGGGGAAGCCAAACGTGGAGAGCGGCACGAAGACTTTTTTCATCCTGGCGTAGAAACGCAAGTGGTAGAGTGTCTCTGACACCGCCGCACCGGCCACGAGGAGACCGTGGAGAAAGTGGGACGTTTTCATGGCCTTGATGCTGGCGTACGCCTGGCTTATAAGCTCCTGTCCGGGGCAATAGCGGGCGTTGGGGCGTTGGGGCGTTGGGGCGGCGGAGCGACTTCACTGGGTCACTGCCCGGCGATGTCACGTACAGCTCCGGAGGCTCGCAAGGCGTCAGAGGCTGGTGATGGTGGTGCATGACGGAGAACAATGCGCTGGAGTGTGCATTGAAGTGGTGCTTGTCATTGTATTGGAGAGGACTTGGCCATGCACTGGTGTGATTGAAGTGACTGTGCTACGCATGGAACTGACATGCGATGAATCTGCCGATGCTTCTGATTTTGTCTGGAGTAGAGTACCCTTATTGCTGGCAAGTGGCGCTTGTGACGCCATAGCATTTGTGGAGCTGGAATGGAGCTGGAACGGCTAGAACGGAGTTAATGGAGCTAGAACGGAGTAGAATGGTTCGAGCGGAATTGCCTACATTGCAGCTTTCAGATACCTGCCACGACTGTGACCTGCTCTCCGGCAGATAGGTCTGGTTTGGGTCATGAGTACGACATGACTGAATGGGGCAGGGTGGTGCCGCCTGTGGGTAGAGGCTATCTACTCCGGTGCGTATTTGAGTTTCACTAGCATGTTTGAGTAGAGTAGGAACAGACTGACATGCACCAGCGTACTTAGTAGTGCACTACAATCACTGCAGTTTTACGAATACGCAATTCACACTCACAGTCCCTAACACCTAACAAGTAACACCTAACACCTAACAACTACACCTAACACCTAACAACTACACCTAACACCTAACAACTACACCTAACACCTAACAACTACACCTAACAACTACACCTAACAACTACACCTAACAACTACACCTAACAACTACACCTAACAACTACACCTAACAACTACACCTAACTACACCTAACAACTACACCTAACAACTACACCTAACTACACCTAACAACTACACCTAACAACTACACCTAACAACTACACCTAACAACTACACCTAACACCTAACAACATCCCTATAGTAATCCAACCACTACTCTGGTCTCTGCTCCTTATGACTCTTCTGCAGTAGTCCTTACATGATTTCGAAGCACTTGCGGCCACGAATTGCCTGTTTACTCCACAATCAACATTACTTCATTGTGAGTCTGCATATCCGCCCGTGGATGTGTACTATCTCTACTACTATCCAATGTACTTACTATCTCTACTACTATCCAATGTACTTACTATCTCTACCACTATCCAATGTACTTACTATCTCTACTACTATCCAATGTACTTACTATCTCTACTACTATCTACATGTACTTATCTTATGTCTTACATCTACTATCCAATTCTCCATCTATCCTACCTCCTTCTACTGTGCTACCGGTAGTCATTTCCCTTCGTTAGCTGCAAAATGCTTCCCATGCTTATCTCTTGTAGAGGGCGTGGCTGCCCTCAGCTCAAGACGCATGCGTTCTTGTCTAGAAACTTCTCTTGCTTGCAAGACCCCGCAACTCATCACCTTCTCTGAGTGTTAGGGATGGTACCTCTCTGAGTGTTAGGGATGGTACCTCTCTGTGTGTTAGGGATGGTACCTCTCTGTGTGTTAGGGATGGTACCTCTCTGTGTTAGAGACTTTCCAGCTCAATTCCTGTGCTTCTCAGTCTTCATGATAGCACAGAGCCGTGCTCATAGTGGTCCATGTGGCCAGCGCCGTGGTCGGCCAGTCGACGGACTCTCCTCTCCACTAGCCTCCTTAAAGAACGTGTCTGTTTCCGGCCTGTATAGCACCCGCAATCGTCCCTGTAGCGGGGCACCAAGGGCCGGGCACTCTCCAGCAAACCGATACTCATAAGGCTCTTGTGTGCACTCTGCCCGGGTCCGTGGTAGCTTGCAGTGTGACACAGTGTGAACTTTGCTCTTCTCAGTCCATGACTGTCGACTTGGACTTGACGAGTTGCTTCTAGCATTTTGATCAAGATGGAGTAGTGTCTCAGTTTGAAGGATCTAGTATCGAGCCTACAAAACCGTAACCGGAACGTCCATTCTGACCAGTGACGGACTGCTGTAAGTTCGGAACGCTATTGGAAAAAGATGTACCAAGTACCAGAAAGAATACATAGTCTTTAGTGTTTCTTACCTTCCACATGTATCTCTTTCTATACTCTACCTTGACTATTCTCTACCTTGACTATTCTATACTCTACTATCTCTACCACTCGGTTCTACATGTCTACTTCGTTTCATGACTCCACATTACCTTCTCCTCAACTTCCCTACGAATTGGCTATTGCTCCGTAGACTATTTGGTTGAGCCTCAAGTTATGCCACTGCCCGTCTGCTTCAGTGAAGGACAATTTGATCGCTGAGGCGCATATTAGACTTGATCTTGACTCAGTCTATTACTACTACACTACACTACTACACTACACTACACTACTACACTACACTACACTACTACACTACACTACACTACTACACTACACTACACTACTACACTACACTACACTACTTAACTACACTACACTACTACACTACACTACACTACTTAACTATACTACACTACTACACTACACTACACTACTTAACTACACTACACTACTTAACTACACTACACTACTTAACTACACTACACTACTTAACTACACTACACTACTTAACTACACTACCACTCTCCTTCATTCACCGCCTATCGTGTCTACCCAATCTCTTCAACTCCATGCTAATAATTGTATGTACCTACTCAGCCTTCTTGGACTGTGGTACAACACCTCATTGGTTTATGTAACGCTTCATAGTGCTAAAACTGTGAACACTAGCTTTAGTCGGCATTATGGTGCATAGCGATAGAGTATCAGCAGAGGTATGCATCAGAACCTCGAGTCTCCTGTAGATCCGCCAACTAGTCCAGGTCCAGCGCATTGCAGTCCAGATCCAGCGCACTGCAGTCCAGACCATGGGCTTAAAGACCATGTGGACCATAGGCTTGCACTAGAACGTACCATGTCTAGAATATCAGCGTCAATACCACAGCCATGGTTGTCGGCTTTGTTCTAGTAGCTGTGCGCAGTGTATCTTGGATAGATTTCGCAGACTGCAATAAGGCTGCGCACGCTGAGTAGAACAGGTACATGTGTTCTTTGGCATCGTGGTTTGAGCCTGCAACTACTGCCAGGTGTGGGATGGTGGAACAGGTCTACATAGGTGCCAGTAGTGCATTTTTAGTAGCTATTAATTGAGCTGTCTAGAACACAGGGGTGTACCAGTCCCCAGACTTGCAGATCATGTTAGCAATGCAGTTGCTGTCCATGTTGTTGATTTCCTCTCTGGTGTAGCTGTCCTTGATCTGGTTGTCTGGGACGTAGCAGCCTCCCATGAAGTCTCCCACTTGGCCATCAAGACAGTAAGCAGTCTTCAAGCACTCGGTAGGCACGTCGGAGGGCTTCGAGTCTCTGTAGTCGATACAGAGCTTGCCGTCCTTGGAGAGCTTCTTCTGCTGCTCGGGGATGTTCTTCTTGTTGTTGGCCTCGATCTTGGCCTTTTGGTCCTCGGCCTCGTCAGGGAAGTAGAAGTTGCCCTTGTTGGCGACCTCTGCGTCGGAGTGGCGCACAGGCTCGTGCTTGCCGGTGGAGGTGATTCTCTTCTCGAGGCTGGCGCCTTCGGAGTCGACGGTGGGCATGGCCAAGACGGCGGTAGCGAGGATGAACAAGGTGGAGAATTGCATGATTGTTGAGTGATGATGAAAACTACAGCGGGACGGGCGCCTTATATAGGCGAGCTGGCCGTTCGGCTGAGTCCAGCCGGGCGCTGCCCGCATGGCTGACTAGACTGGGCTGTAGACTGGCCGTTGACTGTGCATCACTGCGCGTGCTATAGTGTGCGCGCGGCGCTGTAGTGTGCGTTGGCTGTGCCTCGGCCACGATTGTTCCATGCATGCGCTCCTGCGCGCAAGAAAAAAGGAAGTAACCTTCTGCCGCAGTCTGCCCGGGTTGAGCGCGGGGCCGGTGGCTGAGCGCGGGGCCGGTGGCTGAGGCGGTCCGCGAAATTGCCTTTTTCGGCCCCGCCCCGGCCCGTTGCAGCCCCGCCCCGGCCCGTTGCGGCCCCAACCGCCGGCCACGACCTGGAGCATCAGCGACATGGAAACCACGTCCTCCGCAACATTGCTAGGGGCACTCTTGGTCTGTGGCACCTGCGATGCCGCTAGTGGTGGGCCGTGCCGAACGTGACCTGCCGATGTGAGTCGTTTCAGCCGCGCATGCACCACCAGGCCACGCAGTATGGTTATTTATAGAGGATACAGTGTTTTCAAACTATGCCAGTGCCGGAAAAAGATCGAACCAAGAAGACAGAACGGTTAAACCAGCGGCCAAAGCTCCAAACCGCCCCAGCATTTAAACAAACCAATGATAAAAATTCGTACTCCCTCGCAGTCTTTCAAGCAAGTAGCAGAGTTCGTCAGCCTTTCTGCGTAGTATCATACGAGAAATCGAAATAATCCAACCTCACCCCATTCTTACTTCTTTTTTCCTCTTTTTACCTGTTTTATTTCTTTTTTTCGTTTGAAATGTAGCAGTATTCTTAGCTTTAGAATGCTCACGCTCTAAGCCTCATTATATCTTCAGACACGCTGGAGAACCATGATAACTTGGAGCACTTAGTTGTGTAGATTGCCAAATTGCAGGCGTCATCCTACTCTCTAACCTAGGCCTCTGGATCTAGGACTTACAACAGCCCAAAATCCTCGATTGCATTTCGGCAAGGAGACTAGGGAAAATATAAGCTCTAAGTCGCTCAGGTCAGCCAGCAACTGGAGTTCAAGGCCCTGTGAATGGTACCATTACCAAGAACAGTACTTCTCAGTGCGGGCTTAATTTAAGACACAACTGAGCGATATGGCTCCTATAACGCTTCATTTATCTTTTGTGACAGGTACGTGTACTGCTTCTTATCTACAAACCAGCCGTTTTTCCTCATACTGATGTAAAGCCTTCAGCAAAAATACACTTTGGAACGTCGAGCTTGTCCGCATATTTTGCCCTTTGTACTTTTGTTACTGAATTGACCGTTGTTGCTGATTCGTTCAGGTCTTATACACCTTTTCAATACGCTTGATACTCAGCTTGCATGCTTTAACAAACCTAAGAATGTTGTTGCGCTGACCTTGATGTTATTGAATCGATTCTATCTAACAGATAGTCGTTGCATCTGCCTCTCCGTTCTTGCAACTATGGCTGTCTCTGTCAAGATAGATTTCGTTCTTGGGGCTTCCTCTTTCCCTACTGGCATACCTCCTTTCTCCAAGTGTGCAGTTTGAAGTTGAGTTATTTCGCAGCCGCATATGATTTTCGTGCATGCTACGCTTTTCATCTCTTCGTTTGCTTTTATTGTAGAACAAAACAATCACCTACACCAGAATAAATGGGAAGTCAGCATAATGGAGTGCCGATTGTCAGGCCCATCGATGAACCAGCGGTACTTACATTACAGAACTAACACTTTTTACATACAGTTGTTTAATCCACTAAAGGAACTAGTGACTACTGTGGATCGGCACCGGCTTTCTTATACTTTAGCAATAAATGAAAGATACATAGCCAAGTGGTACATACCGAACAACAAGAAACCAGTGCATTCGTCCGGGTGACCTTACTAGCATTCACATTGTATTTCATAAGAGGCAGTCCTCCAGATTTATATCACAGAATATTAAATCCTAACAAAGTCGGTGAACATACGTCACTTGTTTGAAGGCTGTACCAAGGGTACAAACCTTTGAATACTGGTCCGTTTACAGTATGCATTCGTCCATCAGATAATACCTTCCTATTAACATTATTATGTTGTTTACAATCAAAGCTATCGTTACGAGTAATAATTCCTCCTTGAATCCAATGCTCTGCCAACGAGTACCAGCATTAAGAAGGCCTCAGCGGTCTATGGAAAAATAAGTTCTCCCGTATGTTCAAGTAATAGGGTGTACTGGACCCAAACTACAATGAGTAACTATAAGTCTGAATTAACAGTACATATTTGGGTTTGAATTTATTACTAAATCTGTGACCAGCCACAGCCCTAGAATGTCTGGTCGCCTAGAACACAGGGGTGTACCAGTCCCCAGACTTGCAGATCATGTTAGCAATGCAGTTGCTGTCCATGTTGTTGATTTCCTCTCTGGTGTAGCTGTCCTTGATCTGGTTGCCAGGGACGTAGCAGCCTCCCATGAAGTTCCCAACGGCGTCCTCAAGACAGTAAGCAGTCTTCAAGCACTCGGTGGGGACGTTACTGGGCTCCGAGTTTCTGAAGTCGATGCAGAGCTTGCCGTCCTTGGAGAGCTTCTTCTGCTGCTCGGGGATGTTCTTCTTGTTGTTGGCCTCGATCTTGGCCTTTTGGTCCTCGGCCTCGTCAGGGAAGTAGAAGTTGCGCTTGTTGACGACCTCTGCCTCGGAGTTGCCTCTCTTCTCGAGGCTGGCGCCTTCGGAGTCGACGGTTGGCATGGCCAAGACGGAAGTAGCGAGGATGAGCAAGGTGGTGAATTGCATGATTGTTGATTGATGGTGAATACCACAGCGGGACGGGCGCCTTATATAGCCATCTGCGCCGGCATTCCCAGCCCCGACGGGCTGGACTGCCCCAGCGTGGAAGACTAGGCTGTGATGATGCCGTTGACTGCGGCTATTGTTCCGTGCATGCTGTCCTGCGTACAAGAAAATAAGCGAGCGGTGCCGCAGCCTCGAGGCTGAGCAACAATAGGCTGAGATGTGGGCTGATGGAGCTGGGGCAGTGAATAGTGGCTCCGACCAAAGCCCCGCCACGCATAGTTCAGACTGTAGTCAATCATGCGTGTATGACCGCTGCATGGTTATGTATTCGCAGCCTAAATTTGGTCGCAGCATTCCGAACCGGAGGAATCGGCACCAGTCGGGAGCGACCGGGCCAGTTCTCTAACACATTTGCTATCCTTTAATGGATTAGGTGGTGTTATTCTTTGAATGCTCCGGTGGAGCAAAGTCGGGCGGATCAAAGTCGGGAAAGTCGGGCGGATTAAAGTCGGGTGGATACGTATCTACGGAGACAGAACGCGGTCTTTAAAGATGCAAGTTGCGCTTGGTCTGGTGGCCCTGACGCTGGCTGATTAGGCAGTTTGCGGTGGATGAGGGGCCGTTGTTTAGAAGTAATTCAGGTGGACACGTGGTGTAGGGAGTAGCAGGTGTGATAGACTACTGTAGGCCAGGTTAGGGAAGTTGGCTTGTATCAGCCAGCATATGGCAGCGTAGCTTTGACAGTGTAGTGTAGAGTTTAGTATATTCATGTAAATCACTAAGGCGGCCTTTGGGTTCAAGGTCAGCTAATCTTTCTTTAAAACTTTACTACGATAAGTAATTAAATATGTTTATATGAGCTTGTTAATGGTCAAAAGAACAGTATGTTTCTTATTTAAAATTGTTGAGCGCCTATTTAAAATCCCGTTTATAGCCAAAGCAAAGAGTCACCATCCGTCTCGGTTCATTCCATATGACGTATGTGTAAATGATGAGACAAGTTTGCGTGTGGCAATCTCATTGATTCCAAATTAAAAAGAATATTCTAAAGGCTAAGATATACTGATTATGTTGTGCCGATGATCTATTATATATTCAACGGATAGGAGGAAAAATATTTATTATATGTAGTGGTGTACTTTAAGAGGAGGTATAGTGGAGTGAGTGCATAGAATATCACAGTTTATGTAGAGTACACTGAGTAGTATGACACGAGTATAGTACAGTGTAGTACAGGTACTACAGGTACTACAGGTACTACAGGTACTACAGGTACTACAGGTACTACAGGTACTACAGGTACTACAGGTACTACAGGTACTACAGGTACTACAGGTACTACAGGTACTACAGGTACTACAGGTACTACAGGTACTACAGGTACTACAGGTACTACAGGTACTACAGGTACTACAGGTACTACAGGTACTACAGGTACTACAGGTACTACAGGTACTACAGGTACTACAGGTACTACAGGTACTACAGGTACTACAGGTACTACAGGTACTACAGGTACTACAGGTACTACAGGTACTACAGGTACTACAGGTACTACAGGTACTACAGGTACTACAGGTACTACAGGTACTACAGGTACTACAGGTACTACAGGTACTACAGGTACTACAGGTACTACAGGTACTACAGGTACTACAGGTACTACAGGTACTACAGGTACTACAGGTACTACAGGTACTACAGGTACTACAGGTACTACAGGTACTACAGGTACTACAGGTACTACAGGTACTACAGGTACTACAGGTACTACAGGTACTACAGGTACTACAGGTACTACAGGTACTACAGGTACTACAGGTACTACAGGTACTACAGGTACTACAGGTACTACAGGTACTACAGGTACTACAGTCTATAGGTAGCTATACAGTAACGAACGATACCGAGGCCTCATCCATCATCCTGTAGTAATGAAAACCCAAATACCTCATTAAAGAACTTGTTCTACCATAGATTTTCCAAAGATGGCAGGTTTCACCAATACATCATAACACCCGAAAATCAACCGTCAGCGCTTTATGATACCACGTAAACACAAAAAACGGGAAACAGGAAACAGGACAAATATTGATGACAACGGGCGATTCTACGGCATCACCACTATAGAGTGCAATACATCAGTGCAACCGGACCAAAGCTCATAGTTCAATAGCTTGCTGCTCTCGGTACCTCCTACAACGAGAATACCAGACATGGATTCATAAATACGGAATTTTGGCCCGTAAATGCACATGCACTGGCCATCTAAAATTACTGTCCGGGACTAAAAGTCCGGCGGAACCTCCTCGTCCTTGTCCAACACTGGGTCAAAGTAGTCCTCATCCTTGCAAATGAACAGGCTCACGCAGTAGCCGGTAATGCCCTTGAGCTGGTCCTTGGTGAAGTTGTCCTTGTCGATCTCCAAGCCGGGCTCGGCGCAGCCAATCTTATAGTGCGACACATGCGAAAAGCAGTACACTGTCTTCATGCACTCCTCCGGGACGTCCTCCGGC
This sequence comes from Metschnikowia sp. 03-147.1, assembly GCA_002370795.1. Taxonomy (NCBI): domain Eukaryota; kingdom Fungi; phylum Ascomycota; class Pichiomycetes; order Serinales; family Metschnikowiaceae; genus Metschnikowia; species Metschnikowia sp. 03-147.1. The sequence continues at coordinate 30,430 of NKZR01001264.1, read as the reverse complement.
TGCTTCCAACGGTAGTCAAAGCAGAGCTTGCCGTCCTTGGAAAGCTTTTTCTGCTGCTCGGGGATGTCCTTCTTGTTGTTGGCCTCGATCTTGGCTTTTTGGGCCTCGGCCTCGTCGGGGAAGTAGAAGTTGCGCTTGTTGGCGACCTCGTGGGGCAGGGAGACGTCTGCGGGGAGGGCCAAGACGGCGGTAGCGAGAAGCAAGATGGAGAATTTCATGGTTGATGAGAGGGTGAATGCGTGGTTGAGATGGAGAATTGCGTGGTTGAGAGAAAGTGGGGACGGGCGGCTTATAGAGGGTCTGCTCCATTCCATTCCCGACTGGGGAGGCGGTCTAGGCGAGGAGTAGGCGGTCCCGGCAGTCTAAGCGGTCCAGACCATAAAGACTGACAATGGCTATTGTTCTGGTCTGGCCTGTAGACAAGAAATCGGCACTCCGCAGCCTTTGCCGAGGCTGAGCGGTGACAGTCTGGGGCACCGCTGGAGGTCTATTTTTAGTCGGACTAGGCGTCTGCTGGCCTTCCTCGCACGATGCTGCCTGCATGAGACGCTTCAAACCGCAATGATATGCAAGTGCGCCGAGTCGGGTGGCTAGTGTCCAGAAAGTTCCGTCCACTTGTGTGAAGCAGACATGCCTTTAATTAGCGTTTGCAATGCGCATGTCGGCACGAGTGGCTGCCGGCACGAGTGGCTGCGACCGCGCATGCGGGTCCGCGAAGTTGCCGCTTTCGGTAATTCCCGGCGCCCCTCGCGCCGCAGCCGTTGTCGGGCCGGCCGAACGAGGGAAAGTGCACTTCAAAGCATAAGACTCGGCTGTTGCCATGGGGCACGTGATGGATGAGTCTTGAGGCGGGTATTCTGGAGAATACCGGTCGGAAGAAGCGGAAGAAGCGTGTGATTGAGGGACAACGGAAGGTAGGGTGCTGGATTTTTCAATGTATTGTGTCGAATTGTGGATCTGTGAGTACTCAGCTCAAAGACAGTATGGGAGGTATCTAGTGATGAGACTGTGAAACTGATAACTGTGATGTTAACGCCTTGTATAGTAGTGCCGATGCTAGTGTCTCTTCTGGTTATGAGCCCTGTGTATGAGCCGGCTCACAGCCCTTCTGCTCCAATTCACTCGTGGCTGACTCTTGATCACAGTCCATGTTCGGCTTGAGCTACTAGTGAGCGCCGATTGAGGCGCCTGGCACCTGGTACTCTTCACTGTGGCAGCCCATCTTCATCCAGCATTCATCTCACTCGTTTTCTCGTCTAGTCCACTTCATCCTTAAAAATCTGCATGAGTCTTTGATAATACACTACATCTTTTGTGTCTGCCATGCTCTTTAACAGGATGTACCGGCTTCTTCTTGTACTGATTGTCCGAATCAAGCATGGGTAATGAATAGTGGATGGACGGTACAATACTAGAATATTGTAGAGATACAGTAAATCTTAAGTATTAGAGATACAGATCTTAAGTATTAGAGATACAGATCTTAAGTATTAGAGATACAGATCTTAAGTATTAGAGATACAGATCTTGAGTATTAGAGATACAGATCTTGAGTATTAGAGATACAGATCTTAAGTATTAGAGATACAGATCTTAAGTATTAGAGATACTGTAGTACTGACAGTAGTGTAAATAGACTCCGTGCAGTACTATTCCACTCAAGGACTTTCCCTTATATCACAATATTCTTGGTACCATACCACACATACACCATGACTTAATAAGACTTTCAGGGCTTGACCCATAGAGGTATTGTCGAGCCTACAAATGCCAATGACCTAGGGCAGTCACACTTACTCGTGACGACTCACCCATTGTCCTAACTTGTGGTATGGCACTTACCCACCATTGCCTCAACTCACCGGTGTTGTTCGATGGGCTATATTCTCACTGATTCCCACTTATTGTGAATCAACGAAAGAACACTAGTTCAAGACGTATTCAAGAATTAACAGTTTGATAGGCCGCGGCGGTTCGGGCTCATAACCACGAGTTGAGCGATTGGGCGATAGAAGTGCTTTTGCATCATAGCGCCTTTGCATCCATACTTTCGCTTCCATACTTTCGCTTCCGCGTTAAGCGCTGCACACTGTGGCACTTTGGCACTCTTGACCCCAACTTCCCTCTAACTAAGGAGCCTGTGGAATCGACCCATGGACCTGCACATAACGCCGCCTTTTCCACAGGGCTAGTTGGCCTGGCGTCTGCTCTAAGCCACATTCTCCTACCATACTGTCCATGTGTTGACGGGAGATTCCATTTGGAGTGGCTAGTGCTGTATGCAGTGCATGGCATGGAAGACGGTGGAAAGCCTAGAGAGGCCTTATGTACCGAGCGGATAGTATAGATATAGAGGGATACAGATTATACTAAGTGAAGTGAGAGCACTTTGGGTAGAAACGACTTCTGTAGATCTGACCATTAGTACAGTGTAAGCTGTACTGGTGAAAATAAAAATTGTAGAAGGTGGACGAAAGGTATAGATAAACATGGTGTGTAAGCACCACAGTAGACATCTGGCCTTCTGATCTAGTAGCAGGCGTGTCATGATCAAAACGCGTATAGATCGAGCTCACCTAGTTGAAGTATTGAACACAATAGGAAAGATGAAGTGTTAGTTTCGTCTTAATATTCTGGATACTGCATACTGTCACGTGTACTGCATACTGTTACGTGTGCAACTTCGTGGAATCGCCCACCTGGCCTCAGACTCAAACATCAGCCTCACTGAGACCCGTCCCTACCCTACAGGGCCTTGGTGTGCTAGAGGCGGCCTTGTGGTTCTGCATACCACCTTGACGTCCATGCAGTACGACCTGTAATAGGCAACATCGTACACCCCGTGTATTCCTGCATGCCGCAGTACGTGTCATTGAAGACACCCTTTCCATTGGCCAAAACGCAAGCCGTGCTAGGTTTTTGGGTGCAGAGGTGGCAAGTAACAGTGTACGTCCCGATGTCTTTGCATCTTCTTTGGTGTACGGGTGCGCACCAGGGCACATCGCATCGCACACTGCAAAATCACGCACTTCAACCCCCATAACACCCCCAGCATGGCCAAGAAAAAGCAGAGGTCGCAGAAAAAGCGCCTGGAGAAGAAGATCTTGGACGCGTTCCACTATGCCGAGCGCCAGCAGAACGGCTACGCGTCCGACTCCGACCTGGACTCCGACCAAGGCGACTTCAGCGTACGGGACGGCATCATGGACGCCCGCCATTTGCTGAAGGAGCCCCACGGCGGCAAGAACGACCCGCTTACCGATGAAGAGCTTGACTCCGACGAGGCGTTTGGCTCCGACCACGACGTGGACGTGTTGGAGTCCAAGTTCTCCAACACCATCCGAGAAAAGCGCAAAAAGGCAGCCGGTGGCGAGAGCAGCGAGGAAGAAGACGAGGGCTACGCCAGCATCGACGAGTCGCAGCTCGTGACGCTCTCCGAGGCGTGGGATCTTGACGACAAGGACTTGGCCAGGAGCGGACACGGCAAGGACTTGGCCAGGAGCGGACACGGCAAGAACGAGTTGGTGCTCAATGACAGCTGGGAGAGCGAGTCGGGCTCGGACTCGGGCTCGGGCTCGGGCTCAGACTCAGACTCAAACTCAGACTCAGACTCAGACTCAGACTCAGACTCAGACTCAGACTCAAACTCAGACTCAGACTCAAACTCAGACTCAGACTCAGACTCAGAGGCCTTGCTTCGCGGCCTGGACGACGAAGACGTGGACCTCGCGGCCACGCGGCAGAAAATCGCCAGCGCCATCCCCAAGGAGCCCAGCCACAAGCGTCTCATCAGCGACAAGCGAGACGAAAACGAGTTCGCCCTCCCTGCAGGCGGCCAGAAGCTCAGCCTAGCAGACATGATGGGCAGCGCCGACGCCAGCGTGGCTCCGCTCATCGACACCAGTCGAACCAGCCGCAGCTCGGCGCCGCTCGCGGTGCCGTTGCCCCGCCGCTTGCAAGAGCGCCACGACCGCAAGGCTGCTTACGAGTTGACCAAGGAGGACCTTGCCAAGTGGAAGGACTCGGTGCGCAAGATCCGCGACGCAGACCACGTCGAGTTCCCGTTGGCCAAGCCCTCCGAGCAGGACCCCGAGGACTTCGAGGACGAGGCGGACCTCCAGCTCGTCGGCGAGACCGCGCAGAAAAACGAGCTCGAGAGCAAGGTGCACGCCCTCTTGAGCCAGAGTGCGCTCCTCGACGAGACCAACGAGCAGCGGTTCGAGCAGATCCAGGCGGCCAAGCTCTCCAAAGAGGAGATGATGCAGCGCACGCTGGAGTTGCGGCGTATGCGTGAGTTGATGTTCCGCGACGAGCAGCGTGCCAAGCGCATCAAGAAGATCAAGTCCAAGCAGTACCACAAGATCAAGAAGCGGGAGCGCTTGAGAGACGCGCACTTGGTCCACGATGCCGAGAGCGAAGCGGACGACGACGACCACCACATGAAGCGAGCCGAGGAGCGCATGTCGTTGCGCCACAAGACCCAGAGCAAGTGGGCGCGGAGCATGATCAAGTCGGGCATCTCCAAGGACGCGTCGTCGCGGGCCGAGTTGGAGGAGATGTTGCGGTCCGGCGAGCGGTTGCGGGCCAAGCAGATGGGCCACGACGACGGCGAGCACAGCGACGACGGCGTCTCCGACATCGAGAGGGACTACGCCAACGACGACGACGAGAAGGAGGCGCACGAGCGCGGGCTTCTTGGCAAGGGCGTGCTTGCCATGGACTTCATGAAGAACGCGGACGAGCGGCGCCGCAAGGAGAACCAGCGCGAGCTCGAGTTCTTGCGGGACATGAGAGACGGCACGGGCATCGAGGAGTTCCAGAACGAGGCCACGTCCATCAACCGCGAGGAAAACCAGGGCCGGCGCTCGTACTCGCACAAGGTCAGCGCGGAGAAGGCCGAGATGGAGCAGTTGGACGAGGAGATCCTCCACGACTACCGGGACGACGATGCGCAGAACTTGGTGTCACGCATGCGGGGCAAGCGGGAGGCAGAGACCGCTGTGGCGGCGGAGGCAGAAACCGCTGTGGCAGAGGCCGCTGTGGAGGCGGTGGAGTCGGCCGACCCAGAGGCCGCCCCGCAGCAAGCCAATCTGGACGACTTTGGCGGGTTCAGCGAAGACGAAAACCCGTGGTTGGCCGCCGACCCCCCCGTCAACAAGCTGAAGAAGTTGCACGTGGTCGACCAGACCTCGTCCAAGCTCTCCAAGTCAGCCAACAAAATCGCCAAGCACTTGGACAAGCGAGTTCTGAAGCCCCTCAAGCACCCCGACACCTTGGTCGACCTAGATAAGGTCATGCACATGGCCGGCGACGTGATGGCCAGCGACGACGACCACAGCGACGACGACGTGGACAACGTGCACATGTTCCGCCAGACCGACCTCATCAAGGAGGCGTTTGCCGGCGACGACGTGGTCAGCGAGTTCAAGGCCGAGAAAAGAAAGCTTGTGGAGGACCAGGGCGACAAGGAAGAGGACATCACGTTGCCGGGATGGGGCGGCTGGGGCGGTGCAGGAGTCACCAAAAAGCCCAAAAAGAAGTTTGTCAGGAAGATCGACGGCGTGGCCGAGGACAAGAGAAAGGACAAGAAGTTGGACCGCGTGATCATCAACGAGCTGGCCAACAAGCACAACTTGAAGTACCAGACTGCGGATGTGCCGTTCCCGTTCGAGTCCATCGAGCAGTACGAGCGGTCGTTGCGTATGCCTATTGGCGAGCAATGGGCGTCTCGGGGGACGTTCCAGAAGACCATTCTTCCGAGGGTTTCTATACGCCAGGGAGAGGTGATTGACCCGATGACGGCGCCGTTCAAGTAGGAGAGATGGAGATGGAGATGGAGACGGAGATGGAGATGGAGATGGAGATGGAGAGATGGTCGGAGACTAGTGGTAGAAGTTGAGTGGTGACATGGATAGTGACGTTTAATAGATAGTAAGTCGTTTGAGATAGGTTCACATGGTAGCTACAGGAGTTGAACAGAGCATGTAAGGTGAAATAGGGTTTGAGGGAGAGTAGGCCAAAGTGTCCTCTCTGTAAGCCTCTCTCCTGAGTAGATCATCCGGTCACAACTCCGTTCTCCGCTCACGACTCCGTTACCTCCCTCTTCACGATTCCGTTCCTCAAAGCCCAGTCCTTGCCGCTCATAAACACCCCCTGCGGGTCCATCTCCTCGCGTACCCGGGTGTAGGTGTCCAAGTCCTTGCCAAACCAGTCCTGCATGACCGGCTCGAAGCCCATCATCGTGTAGAATGGCTTCCCGCCGTAGCCAATCTGCTTTTGGATATCCTCGTCCAGCTCGTGTTTGCCGTGCAACCCAATGAAGTTCTTGGCCCAGTGCGGCTTTCCTTTGGCCTCGGACATGATGTTCTCGAAGATCTGGTACCACTGGTGCGTGGCCACGTTGAAGCCGAACGGCCGGTACATGGTGGCATTCACAAACATCGTCAACTGGTCGTTGGAGATCTTCTTCTGGTCCGGCTCGTGCGCCTGCACGGGAGAGTTGTCCAAGAGCGGCCGGAAATTGTTGCCGGGGATAGGACCTGCGCTGAGCCGTGTTCTGTGCAGCAACCAGTCCTGGCTGGGGTGCAACGAGTCGTTGCCGTTGTCGTCCTTGAATGGTACGTTCGAGTTGGTGACGTTGGAGCAGCGCACCTCGATGGGCGCGTGCACGTAGTAGTCGCCGGAGGCAGCGGCCTTCTGGATGGCATCGTTCAACTTGGTCAAGGTCTGCACGCCCGAGTTCAACGGCGCCGACCACTCGTTCACAAACTGCAGGAACAAGCAGTCCATGTTCAAGCCCTCCACGGAGTTCTGCACGGCAATGTCGCCTGCACCCAAGGTCTCGACGTTTCCGTACTGCTGTCTGAACACAAACTTCTCGACCCACGGCGTCAAGCGGGGGAGAATGTTCACGGAGATCCAGAGCAACGACTCGTAGAAGGTGCGGCCCAAAAACGTGCCGTACCACGAGCTGCGCGGCGGAGACAACGGCTCGTCGGACTTGGACGCCCGCCACAAAACACAGTTGCCGGAGTAGGGGAACCACCAGATGCGGATGAACTCCGAGTCGAGCCACACCAGCTCCCACTCGCGCAAGAGCGTCAGAAACTTGACGATCTCCTGCCTCAGCTTGATGGTGTAGCGGGGCACTGCACGCAAGGTGACCTGCGTGATGATTCCGATTTTGCCGAGAGAAAGAAGCGCCGCCCGGAAGAGGTCGGGCTTATCGACCGACGAGCACGACACCACCTTGCCCTCGCCGTTCACAAGCTCCAACGACACCACCTGCTGGGACACCAAGCCGTGGTACTGCAGGGAGCCGTGGGTTCCCGTGGAGATCAAGCCGGCAATGGACTGCTCGCTGATGGAGCCCAAGTTCTGGATGGCCAAGCTGTTCTTCTTGAGGTAGTCGTTCAATTGGTACACGCGGGCGCCGGCCTGGATGGTCAAGTCCACGTACTTGACCTCGGAGCCTTTCCCGTCGGCGGTGGGGCCCGAGAACGGCTCCTCCTTCAACACCTGGTCGAATTTGTCCAAGTTGCAGAGCCACTCCAGCGTCATGGTCAAGTCGGACGGCGAGTGGCCGGAGCCCACGGTCATGATGGTCTTGCCTAGCTTGCGGGCCTCGTTGACCAAGGCCTGGATCTGCTCTAGCGACAGCGGCTGGAAGATTGCCTGCGGGTGGCACCTGAAGGTGCCGGCCCACGTGCGGTGCACGGTCTTGGTGGTGGCAAAGGCAGCCACGTTGCGGGGGACCATAGCCATGTTTAGGGGGCAGCCCCGCTGGCGGCGGAGAGATATGGCCGCGGGCGGTGTGCAGGATAAATGCCTCAGTGCGGGCTCGGCGAGCGCGCGCGCCACGATCACTTCCCTCTGTTCACCTCCCCCCGCATGTGCCGCGCACGACCCGACTCGAACCGGCCTGCCTCTCGGCTTGTGCCGCGCACGACCCGCGCCTACTCCCGCAGCCGCCCGCTGCCCACACCCCCCAATGTCTCGAAGGTCTGGGCGGGCGAAGGTCTCGCAGGACAAGCCACCCGCGGGCGACGCCGACTCCCCCTCCGACGGCGAGGAGGACGAGGTCACGCGCTGCATCTGTGGCCACGACGAGATCACCGCCATCAACAAGCCGCTCCAGCAGCTCTTGCTCGACGAGTACAGCATCAAAATCGACAACGGGCTCTTCATCCAGTGCGACAAGTGTTCGGTGTGGCAGCACGGCTACTGCGTGGGGCTTTTCATCGACAAGGACGTGCCTGACAAGTACTGGTGTGAAGAGTGCAAGCCGGATCTACACCGCTTCATCCGGGACTCGGAGGACGGCCGCAGTCGGACGTTGTACCTCCCTGTGAATGAGGGGCGCAGCCGGCTTGTGACGTTCTGCGAGGAGGGGCCCGACGAAAAGCGGCTTCGGTCCAGCCGCAAGGTCTCCAGCGGTCTGGACTCCCGGGAGTCGGACTCGAGCGCCGCTCCGCACCGGCTGCTGCGGAAAGAGCGCAGGAACAACGACGAGTTCGACGAGCAATTGCAACGGGCGCTTCGGGAAAGCGCCAAGTCGTCGTCGGCCGGCTCCGCCACCGCACAGCCTAGCTCCGGCGACCGGAAACGGCTCCTGGACCATCCTGCCGAGTACCAGCTGCAATCGGAGGAGCTGGAAGCCGAGAATGCCGGCGAAGACAAGACCAAGAAGGAGCCACGCAACGCGCCGAAGTCCAAGCGGAGCAAGTCGGCCAAGAGCCTGCGCCCTGGCTCGCTGAAGAGCGGGAAAGCCACGATAAATGGCCTGGCGGCAGCGGCCGAGGCGCAGAAGTCTGCGGAGGCGGCGTCAAAAGAGTGGCTTCTCAGCCAGCTGTCGAAGCCGCGATATGTCAATGAGAAGCTGTCGATCTACGACTTGCGCAAGCGGACCGGGGCGATCTTGGAGTGGTTGGGGCGGTCGCAGATGGAATTGGACGAAGAGAGAGCCATCAAGTTGGCTCAGGGTTCTGACAGCTCCAATGTATTGGCGCAGTTTGACGAGAACTTGAAGTTGATGGAGAATTTGACCGAAAAGATCTTGTTCTGGGAACAACGCTTTGGGAAGTACGGGCCGTGACTTGGCAGAAGTCTCAGCTATGGAGAGTATGTGACAATACTCCTAGCATGCATGTTGACATTCGCTCATTGCGGTACCTAGAGTACCTGGAGTACCTGGAGTACCTGGAGTACCAGCATCAAAAGAAGAATTCGCCTAGAGTGCCTAGTGCCTAGTCTGCAACAATCTTACAAGCCTTCAGCCATGGACACCTGAAGCACATCAACCTCTGCACTCATTCCTGCGTACATCTCAATAGAACTACATTCATACATAATGCTGTTTTACTGTACAACGAACACGGAATGCCCAGCACTCCCTGTGAACCCTAGGTCTGTGACCCTAGGTCTGTGACCCTAGAGGAGGTCTCTTAACTGCGCCCGTTGCGCCCTCTGATCAGGCTCCGCAGGCTCATTGAGCTCATCGCAGAGTTTCGTCAAGTACGACGTGCTGTTCAAAACCCTGTCACTTCCAATGATCAAATTCAAGTCCGGATTGAGGTTCGTCAACTCATGCATCAACCGAGTCTCTTCGTATGTCACCCCTCCCTTGAAGTACACAATGATCTCCTGTGCAGGCACCGAGGAGAGGTTCTTTCCGTACTGGCTGGCCACGGAATCCGGCACCAACGTAGCTAAGCCGTACAGCTCCTGGAGCTTGGCCAAATCACGGCCATCGTCTGCGCTGCCAATCATGGAATTGAGGATCTCATTGAGTTTGGGGATGTATTGCATGTAGATGTTGTCGTTACGGGCCGCCTGCGTTTGCTTGGACGTGCCATTGAACAACGACTGGATTTTGATGCGGTTGCTGTTGAGCAAGTTGCCGATGTTGTTGTTGGCAGGCGCCGCCGGCGCGGTGCTGGAGAACTTTTTGTCCGAGGCCCACTTCTTGATGAGCCGGAACTGTGTGTCCGTGGGCTGTGGGGATGTTGTGATGGGATCGGATAGCTTGGACACCAACGACGACACTTCCGCCTTGTGGTGGGCGTTTTTGGCAATGAAGATCAACACCATCTTCACCTTGTGCACGGTGGGAATTGCGGGGTCCGCCACCAAGTCCATCATCTTCGTTTTGATGGCGGAGAAGCTCTCCAAGTCGCATAGAATCGTCTGCTGCAACTCTCCGATGACCCAGAGGTTGTGTGTGGAGATCTTCAGGTCGATTTCGCTGATGATGTTCAAATGCTTCAAGATGTTGTTGGAGAGCTTCTTGTACTCTGGGAACCGCGTCAAGATCTTCTTGAGCTCCGAGAGGTCCTGCGTCTTCAAGTTCTCGATGGACGACTGCTTGGTCTGCTTCTTGTACAGGTCCACGTACTTCTGGAACCTGTCGGTCAAGTCGCCGTAGTTGAAGTACATGGTCTCGTGGAAGAAAGCGTCGGTGTTTTCCGAAAGCGGAAGGAGCTCTGCCTGGCCCGAGGCGCCCGGCGTCCGCACCACGTTGCGCTCGATGCCGATCAACTCGTGGATCATCAGCTGGTACGTCCAGGGCACAACGAGCGGCGAGACGGCGTCGATTTTCCGGTCCAAAATCACCAACACCGGCGGCAAGTCGTTGTGTTGGTTCAACTCGTCAAAGAGGTTGTTGTTGGAGTTGGAGTTGATGTAGTAGAGCACCTCGGACGCGAGTCGCTTCAGCTCAATGGACTGCGTGTCGTACTTGACCACGGGGCACTTTCTGATGCCCAAGAGCAAGCTCAGAAGACTGCCACACTCCTCGACCACGGACCGCTTCCCTGGCGCCACGTGCAGCGGGCCCACCTCGAAGAGGTTGTCGTTGAGGATCGAGTAGTCCTGAAACACCTCTGTGACCTGGTTGACCACCTCCTGCACGTCGGCCAGCGCCACAGCCTCCAAGTCCGACTTGGCCACGGTGTTGTTGAAGAAAACCTGGTAGTTGTTGTAGTGCGGGGCCTGTAGCTCCAGACACAAGAGCTGGACGGACTGGGGGGTGGGCTTGACGTACACTATGCAGTTCAAGTGCTTCATGGGCGAGAGCTCGGCGGATTTCTCGATGGTTTCGACGAGAATCACGTCGTTCTGGAGCAACTGGGACTGGCTGTAGGACATGGAGATGATGGCCATGGTGTGCTGGTCGACCAATAGCACGCGGCCCTTGACGCTGGCCGCTAGCTGTGTGTTGTTCTTGGCGAGGAAGAGCTTCTCGAAGTACTTTTCGTTGATGTAGTTGAGGCCTAGAGTCTTCATGGCGTGGTACGTGGAGCTGCGGGCCGCCGAGTAGCCGGGGGGCGGATGCTGGTGTACGGGTCTGGTGTACGGGTCTAATTGTTGCCTATCTGCAGGTCCGCGTGGCTCGTGCTCACAAGTGAGACTCCGGGTAGAAGCTCTCCAAGTCCCTGACCGGCTGCGGCACGCCCCCCCTGGCATGCGACGCCTTGAACTCCGCCGCCCCCACTGGCTTGCCCCGAGGGTACCCCGGGGGCACGGGTGCGGCAATCCGGGCTCTGGCCTCCGCTACGAAGGGCTGCGCTTGTATGCCGGCCTCGGCTGCAATCTTTTGCAACGCCGCTTCCATCTCGGCGGTCTCCAAAACCTCGTCTACTGCATCGGACTCGTACTTCACCGAGTGCTTGTGGAGGTAGTTGTTGATGGCGATCGCGGCGGCCTTCTTGTCGCTCAATGCAGGTACGTTCTGGGGCTTCAAGTACACCGAGAGCCGGGGCGTATCCGACGAGACGACGCTGGCGAAGAAAGCCAAAAACTCGTCCTTGGAGATCGACTCCAAGATGCGTGCGTCGTCCTCTTTCTGCGTAAAGTCGTAGTACCCGTCGGTGATCGCACTCCAGAAGCGGTTGGACTCCTCGTGCAAGTTTTTAAGCTTAGTCAACTTCTTGGACAGCAAGGCCTTTTTGAACTTGGCGAACGCTTCGTCAGTCAACTCCTCGGAGCTCAAGTTCTTTGCCTGGAAGCTGCGGAAAAACTCCTCGATGCGGTACTCGAGGAACTCACACGACATTTCTGACTGCACCAACACCCGTAAGCCGTAGTATGTTCTTGCCAGCCGGAACCCCGAGAATACCACGTATCCCAACTGCTCCTTCGTCCTCAATTGGTTGAAGCACGGCTCGTGGAGCATGGTGCAAAGCAAGTCCGTGAGAACCCGGTGTCTGGGGTCTTGGCCCAAATCGCCGATCTGCAAGAAGTACTCGATGCAGGAGTTGATGTTCTTCGGGTCCTGCAAATCCACCTCGTACCGGAGGTTTTCGCCCTGGTCTAACTTGAAGCTGTGAAACTCGATGGCCTTGTTCACTGCCTTCTTTTCTGCTGCGATGGCCTGCTTGTCTGCGAACATTTTCTCCAAGAGCGTGCTTACCTCGGAAGCCGTGGAGAACCTGAAGTTTCCGTGGACGAGAGTCTGCACAAACACTCCTTTGGCCCACACGTTTTGCGCAAAGGCAGACACGTCTTCGTATGTGACGTTGCTCACCGCGTCGAGCTTTTCTTCGTGCGTGTGGGTCTTGTCGTTGACAAAGTGCAAGAACCGGGTTCCGATTTGGTAGTAGGGTGTCTGGTACCCGAAGTTTTTGAGGCTCTGAGCAAACTTGTACTTGACCGAGTCAAACCGATCCTTTTCTGGCACAAATCTCACAAACTCCTCCAACACTTGCTTCAAGAACTCCGGCAATTTGTCGTTGTAGCCTCCGGTTTTGATTACATAGCAGTCTCTCATCTGGTAAATCGAGCAGTTGAGCCCTACCATGCTGGCGTAGTACCTCAAGTCGTTGAGGTAGTCGTCGAAAAGCTCACTGAGCAAATTGCCCATCACCGTGTTGTGGATAGTTTCGGATAATGGCGGAAGGTGCACTTTCAAATTGATGTAGCCCTTTGGAACCGTGAAGTGGTCGTCCTGCTTGAGCCACATCTCAAACTTGGGCGTATCCTTAATGAGGTAGGGGTGCTTCATGGGCGTGTCGGACTTCTGGTTGTGAATTTCGAAGTTCTTGGGGATGAACTTATTTCTCTGGGGTAAGTGAAAGTTCTTGTTGAAGTTCACATGCGAGAGCTTTTCTACCAACGGCCCGGGGAGATCGGTGTAGGAGTACTCAGTGCCGTACCACTTCTCTCGCTCAGGCAAGCCGTCGAATTTCTGGCTGGTGAGTGTGGCCCTGAGGTTCGTGGGGCTCAAGAAACTGCCGAATTTCTCGATTTCTTGCGGGTTGAAGTCTCTCATAATCAGCGAGTCAAGCAAGTTCTCTGGCGGAATGTGGTAGTCATCGGTGAATTTGTAGAGCAGGTTGCTCATCTTGGACACCGTCGAAGACGTGCTGACCTTCTGCTTGAAGCGGAAGTTGATGCGGGACATGTCAGCGATCTCCTGCCAGACCCAGTGCTGAGGCTGCTCGGATTGCACCATCTTCAAGTACTCGAATACGTGCACCAAGATGTCCTCCCAGTGGGCCAAGCCCTCGGGCGTCAACTCAAGATCCACCATGAAGAGGGATGCACCTGCACACACCTTCTGGCTGCCAGCCAGGAGCGACACCACCCAGTTTTTGGCCTGGAGAAAGCGGAGGAGCGAGCCGTCGCTCTCGTGGCCGATCAAGTGCGAGAAGTACTGGCCCGGCTTGACCTGCCACAACCTCTCCATGTCGTCAGGGACGAAAAACGAAAGCTCGAGCTTATGCGAGTCCATGATGGACTTTGCCTGGATGAGTTTGCCGAGGTTGTTCTCCGTGTATAGCTTGGTAGGGGCGTAGTCTTTGGCAACAGCCAAGTCGCGGTTGGGGATCTCGCTGAACTTGGCGTTGGCCATCTCGGATAGCTCGTCCAAGGTCTCCTTGCCCAAGATCACCAAGCTCATGATGTTGGCCGAGTATTGCTCGCGGTAGTAGTCAAGCAAGATGTCACGCACGTTCCAGCCCTTCTGCAACGGATCGTCGTTGAGCGTCTGGAAGTTGCCCGTAGAGAAGCCGTTGTAGGGGTGGCGGGGGTTGCTGAGCGACTTGTCTAGCTGGTAGAGCCTCCACATGTCGTTCTGGAGGTTCTTCTTGTTCTCCAGGTCCACGGCGCGGATCTCACGGTCTTTGCAGCTTTTGCTGAAAAGCGGGCTGATGAAGAACTGGGCAAAGCGATCCACGGCGGGCTCCAAATGCGCTGAGTCCACCTCGAAGTAGTAGTTGGTATGTTCCGCCGCGGTGTATGCGTTCAGATGGCCCAGATGGTCGGCCAAAAAACTGGAGTAGTCGTTTTCCTCGGGATACTTCGCTGTGCCCATGAAGAGCAAGTGTTCACAGAAATGGGCCAAGCCGGAGACGCCGTACTTGGCGTCGGCAAAAGACCCCACTCCAACATCCAACGACGCACCTGAACGGTCAGCTTCGGGATCATGGATCACCAACACGTGGAGCTTGTTGTCATTGAGCTGCAAAAAGCGGTATTTCCGGGTGTCGAGGAGGGGTTTGGCGATGGCGGGGTCGTCGGCAAGAATGGTGTAGGGCATCAGGGCGAATAACTTGGTAACAAGGCGCGAAAAGAAGCGGGAAAAGGGGGGAGGTGTGGTGTGCAGTCTGGAAGTTACTCTGGGGTAAAAAGTGGAGCGGAACTGGGGCTGGCTGCGTGCTGGGATGGTGCTGGCGATACCTCTTAGCATGTAGCGGCAGCTACGAAGGGCGAGCGGCCATGGCGCTCTGTATGCAGGAGTATACTGATGCTTTTAGTTAGTGATGGCCAAGACACGCTTGGACAGGGGCGGCTGCTGCCATGTCTTGCGGTTGTCTGCACTCGGTAGGGCACTTGCTTCATTTAAGCTTGGTCACAGCCTGGTGTTGTGTCCTGCATATATTCTCTCGTGCTGGATTCTTGAATACATTCTCGTGCTGGATTCTTGAATACGTGTGTACTTGGAGTTATTTGTTCGTTGATGGATTCCCAATAAGTGGGATCCGGGTGAATATGCAGCAAGCCGTAATACCGGCGAGGTGAAACAATGCGGTAAACGCAATGAGTTAAGGTAAATGATGAGTCCAGGTCACGAGTTATGGTGATAGACGATGCATTGGCATTCGTAGGCTCAAAGATACCCCATGGGTAGTTTGTCTAGCCGTGGTATTTTTAGCACATGCATATCAGCCGATTAAAGCATGTGAAGCGTTGGTGGGTCGTCTTTTCTTGCCCGCATGTCTTTTGGACTCTTCTTCTCGAATCGTCTCTTTTCGAATTCTCTTCTCAAATAGTCTCTTTTCGAATTCTCTTCTCAAATAGTCTCTTTTCGAATTCTCTTCTCAAATAGTCTCTTCTCGAATCGTCTCGGCCATCTCCACAGCCGTCTGGTCACTGCATGCCAGTCTTTCTCTAGGAACACTGACTCAACTTGGTGATGTTCTCTAGAAAACTGCTCACCATATACTCCACGGAATCAAGCTTGGTGAACGCACTCATTAGCACCGGATCGGCACTCAGAACCTCGAGCTTCTTGTTCACAATCACTACGGTATTGTTGTAGGTGACACACCGCGTGATGTAGTCCTGCACGTCGTAGCGGGGCTTCAACAGAAGATGGCCAAGGACGCTCTGCAACACGCCGGGATCGTCCTTCTCGATAGTGATGTCTTTGCCACGTGACATCTGGTCCCGGAGCTTGTCCACATGCAGTTTTCCCGTGGCGGGGTCGATTTCACACCACGGCTTTTCGACCACCCTGGTCAAGTCCTTGATGTCAATGCATATTTCCGCCAGGCTGAGGTACACATCCACGGCAACGGAGTTGGAGAGATCAGGCTCGAACATGGAGTCGGCCGACACGTGCTGCGGGAACACCAAGTTGGGGTCTGTAGGGAGCTGTAGGCTTGACTTGGCGTTCTGGAGCTGCTTGAGGAGGTCCTGAAACACTGCGACGAGTTGTTTATGAGAGTTGGTGTGATTCTG
Organism: Metschnikowia sp. 03-147.1; assembly: GCA_002370795.1. Classification (NCBI taxonomy): domain Eukaryota; kingdom Fungi; phylum Ascomycota; class Pichiomycetes; order Serinales; family Metschnikowiaceae; genus Metschnikowia; species Metschnikowia sp. 03-147.1. The sequence goes on along the minus strand of NKZR01001264.1, from coordinate 14,470 downwards.
GACAGTTGAAGGGGGATCTTCATGCTGTTTTTTGTTTTCCTCTTTTTCCTCTTTTTCCTCTTTTTCCTCTTTTTCCTCTTTTTCCTCTTTTTCCTCTTTTTCCTCTTTTTCCTCTTTTTCCTCTTTGTCCTCTTTGTCCTCTTCTTCCTCTTCTTCCTCTTTGTCCTCTTTTTCCTCTTTGTCCTCTTTGTCGACCTGTTCGTCCCCTCCAATATCACCCTCCTTCGGTCCACACGCCTTCTGGTCCAAGATTGACATGGCCTGCACTATTAGCTCCACCGAAGCATCAATGCTCTGCTTGGCTGTCAAGATCTGCAGGAGGAGGTACGGCTGGCGTAGCGAGAGGCGGTTGATGACTCGATTAAAGTGCTTTTCCCGGAGGCTGGCGCTCATCTTGATGATGTATGCGCCGTCTCTGACAACGATGCCAGAGATCTCGTCGGATTTGCCCGAGGAAAACGGGAGCGTGACCGGGGGCCCGCGTTCGATGTGCTTCTCGGCGTCGGGGTGCTGGGGCGTGTTGTAGAGGAGGAGGTTGGAGCATATCTGGAGCGCCTCTATGAGCTGGGGGAACTCTGGAGTGATGATGTGGCCCACGAGCCAGTGGAGCTCTCTGTCCAAGCTGCGGGCCTTTTCGTCGGCTATGGAGATCATGGAGGCGGAGGGCTCTGCTGCTGGAAGGCTGTTTGGCCAGAAAGGCTGGTGACGTACAGTGAGGTCGATAAGAGGCAGTGTGCAGGACCGACCAAGGCACGGCACCTGAGCTACAATGAGCACAGCAGGGGTGATGAACGGAGCTCATCCTGACAGTGCTGAGGCCTAGAACCTCTTGATCAACATACGGGTAAGTGAATGTTGGGTTGAAACTGACGCTAGTGCAGAATCTAGCGACTAGCTTGTCTACTGACTACCAGTTGAGTGTTCTGCTGACTGAGCTATGTGATTGGTAACAGACCAATTCAATGCTCAATTCCATCACACCGCTAAGATCTGCTTGTCGTTGTCGACTGTGCAACGTCGCCTCACCTAGCCAGCCTTATGCAGTGCTTCTGACGAGCTTACAGCCTTTATTCTTGGACTTTTCTAGCTATCACCGTATCTGCCCTACAAACATTGGTGGGTCTATTAGCACCGTGGTGACGTTTTTGGGCCTGCACAAATATCAGCTCTGGATCAGCAGGTTCTTGTCCGGTACTCCCTAAGATGAGCCCGGTTGAAGAGGATGAGGCCACCAAGTGACGTATCTGCTTGATCTTAGAAGCAAGTGAGGTCTATTTCAGTGAATATCAATGCAAATGTTAGTCTGATAACATTGTTACCTCATCCCTGCTTTAAATGGCGTGCTGAAGTCTCTAAGTGCATCAACATGTACACAGTTGAATCTCAGAAGGCATACTCATCGGGCTTGAAGGACCAGATCAACCCACAGCTCGTGGCTATTTTCAAGAAAATGGTTGAAAAATACGTTTCCTTAGGCGACCTGAAGTTGGTTTGGTGTTGCCTTGGGAAGAATCCGCTTGGATATCATCACTTACATCATAAACCTTGACTTGAGCAAAGACGAGGAGTCGGGTATTGCCTTGATCAACTACGTGTTGGTTTATGCTAAGCTGGTGATCTCTAATATTGCATTTAGATCTGCAATGTTGGAACACCTTGGTGACTTTGTTGTTGTCTGTGAAGCAGAATCAGGATTTCTTCACGATCTTCAAGATTATCCAGTTGAACGTGCTGTCCAGCACCATGCCTTTCCATCTACGAAAAGCGTCATCCAACCACACGGTGAAGTTCATGCTCAGGTCTGCTTACTTTTGCTTACTTCTGTTACTTCTGTTACTTCTGCTCACATCTGCTCATATCTGCTCATATCTGCTCACGTTTACCTCATGGTAAGTAATTAGTGGTGCTAGTCCTTGAGCTGGAGTGCATCTCCAGACAACACATACCAAACAAGCCACCCCATAAGGCTACCACAAGGACCCTAGCTCTTGTTTCAATTTTGGTGTCAAAGAATGTGTCTGCTACGCAAACTGTCGTGGAAACGCCTTTCTATTTGAATCTTTTGCGGTGTCTCTGCCTAAATTCAAGCGAGTCTATTCTACGAAGCGCTCTGACTCTTGATGATGCTATTCGGCAAAGTATGCGACAAAATGGCGCTCCATTTGCCTGAGCTACTTATCATTCTCTCGCGGCTAGCGAGCTGGAACCGCGGTTTGTCCCAAGGTCTCTTTGATTCGGGCTCAGAACCAGGGTGGGCTGTGGCTGGTAAGGCCACCACAAGGCTCTTCGTCGCTCTACGTGACTCCATATTATAAGTCATCTGTGCGTGTGGACTGGTAGTTTGGTGTGAATCGAAAAGAAGTTTGCATGGGTGTAACTTCCTGTATTAAGCCTGACAAATCCAACTGACCAAGCCGGAGTCTGGCAACTACGATCCCTCACGCCCGCTACTGGCCTGTGTTCTAAGCTCTGTATGTTAAGTACTCTCATATGATCCATTACGATGATGTAGTGATTCGTAACTTCACTTAGACCTCAGTAAGCCTGTCCCACGACTCCGCCGTTCCAAGAAGGGTGCTGCAACTACAAGACTCTGCGGTCAACATCTTCTCCTTCGCCATTCCTTGGTTCTTTTGCACCTCCGCTCGCGGTACCACATCTCCAGACACTTTACCACACCAAATGCCGTGTACCAGTAATGCGACGCCAGGCCTATCATTGGCTCCATCTCCATCAGGAAATCCTTCGAGGGCCCAGACCTAAGTCGGTCGCAGCTACCGTTTACACCATAGTCATCACTCAGATACCATAAAAGCATAGTCCTGATGCAACTACTCACCTATAATCTATGTTTCTGGTGCAGCTCCCATTCATTTCACCACCATTGTTCTGACGCAGTTTACTCTGGCCACATCCTCAATGACTGTATTGACCTAGACCAACTTGGTAACCGTCATTTCTGCCTTCTTGAAAGCAACTTCACTGAATACTTGGGTTCTTCGATTGTAGCAGCGCACTGCTCTGCCAAATGGGTGCGAAAGTACATTCCTAGAATGCCGTGCCAAAAATCAGGTTTTGGGCGGAGCCAGTCAAAACGCCTAGAGAAGCATCAGAAAAATTCCCTCTTCCACCCAAGACGTTAAAATTGAAAAACGGCGGGACTTTTGCGTTATATGCAGGATCACACCGGAAAGTGGTGCACAAGGCTTGCCGAGAGCCGGTGGCAGGAGCTTAGGAAACTGGACCTCAGGCGTGGACCACATTTAAACAGCGGCCAATGTCTTTTCACAAAAGAGATGGAATAGGAGGACTACCTCAATTGGCTTACCAGAGGCTTCGCATTCTCGCTTGAGTCTGGTTTGGGGAACTTGTAGTATTTTTTGAAAACTGAAAACTTCAGCTCGAGCTACTGGGTAGCTTCTCATAAGAGCCACTATTGCTTTATAGGTGCGTGGATAGACGACTATGATAAGTGACATGTTCTGCGCATGACTTCGGAGCCCCATCAGTCAATTACATCAGCAACAATTGTAAGCGAGGTAGAGTTTAGTGCATAGTAATCTCCCCTGCCGCTGATTCTGCTTAGGCTGCGCTTGTCCAATTGTGTTCCACCGGCAAAAAAAGCTGGATGCAGCTGCAAAAAGATTGCAGCACCACAATTTCACACATGGTCTCCCACTGCATTACTCACTGTGGCCCTAAGTAGCTTAACTAACGTTGATCGGACGGGAAACAGTGCGCTCTACTTGGTATGGCCGCAACCGAAAGAAAATTTTTTTGCACCAATACACCAGGTTTTGAAATATCTTTGGGCCTAGGCTTAGAAACTTGGTCAGTCGTGTCGACCAAGATGCAGCAAGGTTGTTTGATACGTACAAGATCGAGGGATAGGCAAAAGAAAGACACAGGCTTTGATAGGTCAGATATACATGGCCACAGGTGGGGCAGAACCACTCAGTGGACTCTGAACCAGCTCAATAGCATCGCTCTGAACACATTTGATTACATGTGAATTGAAGGAGAAAACCTAGCAAGAAGCAGTGTCAATGCAAATAATGGACTTGGTTTAGACAGTCTCGGGTTCATACCACTGAAATCCGAAGGTTCAGAAATCACTCAGACAGATAATCTAGGCGTAATCGGATGTGAGGATACACCTGTATGAGGGCTAAAAGCGATCTGAACTCCCCGGTACCAATAGGGAAACAGTGGTGTGCATGACTTCATGGAATATGCTGCCACCCAGAGAACTCACCGGAGGGAGTGGAGATTGAAACAGCAGAGTAGCAGGGTAATAGCAGACGGGCCCAGACGGTCCTCATTCTGAGGAGCTTCTTGCACGCCTATTTCTCGGACGAGTCAGGGCTGTTCTAGTTTTCAGACGTTGACTGAATCTGGCTATAAACACAGAATGTGATAACGAGGGATTTAGAGCAGAGACAGCTATAGGGATAGGGAGACGTTGATCAATATGGCAAGGAAGAGCGGCGCTAGTGTAATTACTTTAGTCTTTAGCTTCACTTCAGCTTTAGTCTTTAGCTTCACTTCAGCTTTAGTCTCCAGTGGTCCACTACTCGCCTGCTCTTCATACTCTGACATGATTCCCCTAGCCTGGACCTCTAGTAGTGCTAATAAAGTTGCAAAGCCCCTTTTCAATAGTAGATCTTGGTCACTCCACTCATGTGCAACTTCTTCTTATGGTACTGACTGTCGGACACAGCAATTGTCGCTGATGCGTAATACTCGTCATGCCCACGGTGTAGACGGGCGAAGAAACTCGGCCTCTGACTGCGACTGATCATTGGTCCACACACCTGAGCCGCTCCAACTTGCCATAAGCCTGGCATGAACAAGCAGACCAGATTCAAGTTCTACCGTAGCACAGGCGACAAGAAACAAGACGGTTCGAGTATGGCATGTAGAAGGCTTGAGTGGGAAAGAATGGTCTGTGTACTGACGACGACGAACGCCTTTTATGTCGTCACGACGTCCATATGCAACTACGGCACTGTCGCTGCCTTTGGCTAATGGAATGATTCATTGTCTCCGGGAAATTAACATTGGCGTGACCACGCACGCTGCACACCCGTGAAGATGCCAAGAAGTGTGGTTGGTCCGAACAATAGGTTGCCGGTCCTCTTCAAACGCCCATTCAAATACCCAGAAAGCCTGCTTATTGTCTTTCGTGCACAGCCAATGAAACGTGAGCGAAGGCCCGCATCGCAGTCATGCCGCAGTAGCAGTGCATCAGTTGGGCAAGATCTGGGTTGCCGGAGCTGCAGATAAAGGCGTTGGACAACACTTGAGTGAATCCACGAAATCGGGACCTTTCGATGCTGGTCTTCAAAAGGTGCCAGTCCAGTCTCATGCAAGGCCCAATGCATGTATGGCAGTGTAGTTTCAGTACTCTGCATTCGTGTATGAGCAAGAAGGTTTTGAGTCAGTCGCCAGAACACCAGTGGCGGTAAAAGAAACCATGGCCTGGTCATGTGGAGCGCAGTCAAGGCTTAAGGCTGGTCATGCGGCAGATCTGTGTCAATTTCTGGAACAAAGTAAGCTGACCGTCCAAGTCCACCGACAGCGGATATGCTTGACGAGAATTGGTCTTGAAAAGGTTTTGGCTGGTGGGAATGCAGTAAGGTGATACACACGGAGTCGTGTAGCATAGTGGTTGTGTAGCATAGTGGTTGTGTAGCATAGTGGTTGTGTAGCATAGTGGTTGTGTAGCATAGTGGTTGTGTAGCATAGTAGTCGTGTAGCATAGTGGTCGCCGTGTAAGATGTAGCAATGTAGCGGTGTAGCAACTGTTTATTATCAATCAGTGGAAATCTAATCCCACCGGTCCACCAGGTGTCATTTCTCGTTCAGAGGTGCATGTATGGCTGCAAATAGTCCCGTACACCACCCAGCACACCAGACAACTTTTTTGCCATTACCTTGCAAACAAGACAGCCCCTTGGCATGAACAGTGTGTTTGATTTCTCACTGCAGAGGACTCTTTACCTGCCGTCTAGGGTCTGTCTGGAGGTGCAGTGGCAGACACCACTGAGATAGTGTTCCTAAAGATACCGTCACCATGTCCGGGCCTGACACAGGTAGAGAATTTTGATCAGATAATTTCTGCTGTTAACGCTTAATGCTGAAGAGATGTCAAAGTTTGACTGGGAGCAGACATGGTATGGCGGGCCGGCGGTGTAAGCTACAAGGGAGTTGATCAAAGAGATGTTCCGTCAAAATGATGATTCGTCAAGATGTTCCAACAAAAAGCCGGAGAAGACGATACACCAACGGGCTGCTTGACCTTGACTGCTTGACCTTGACTGCTTGACCTTGACTGCTTGACCTTGACTGCTTGCTGCTTCCTGCTCCGCATTAGGCCTTGGCCAGTTCCACCTATTGACTCAGCCGTTCATCCCACCCACAAAATTTACTGACACATTCCGGCGTTTCTGCTCTGCTCCTGGTACGGCCCCGTCTACACGCCTGGCTCGCCCGTGCCAGGCCGGCCGCCAGGCCGGCCGCCAGAACGGCCGCCAGAACGGTCGCCCAAGTAAAGTCACGTGACCCCGGGCCTTGCTGGAGGTGCTGGGGGAGCCAGCGGCGCGCAGAGCTGCGGCGTGCGTGGTGGGGCTCTTCGGCCCCATGCTGCAACATAGCCGATCCGATGGCGGTTCAGAAGGGTCTCTGATAATGTGCAGTCCAGGCGTTTCTATGTCGAGTTCTCCGAGGCGACCAGTGGGGTACCCCAAGACTACTGCACTCAATGTCATACTACACGTCTGTTAAGTTACCTGAACAACGACTTTGGCCGGGTGGGCATTTGTGCTGATGTACAATACTTGGTCCCTTGTGCTTCTAGCCGGGCAGTGATAGTTTGATGACGGCACGACTACGAGGGCCGGGGAGCTGGTACTTCACGCTGTGAAGGCTTGTATGGTGGTATGATGTATGGTGGTATGGGTATGATGTATGATGGTATTAGTACGACTATGCACTCCTGTGTGTAGCCGAGGAACCCATCAGCTCGGCGCTGTTTGTTTGCATCTGCGCGCCGAGGAAAGCGCGCTTATTGGCCGCCTGCACACAGCGCATTTTTTCCGGCCCGCGCACGCCCGCATGCCCACCTCCTCGCAACATCAACAATCCCTCTTCCACACACACCTACTACTTTTATGTCCAGGACTTGAGCTTGCCATATATACTCCCCAAGTTGTGCAGGACAGAGATTATATCCACACCCTGTGTTTACCCACCAAACAACACCCTCCGAGCCCCAAACTCCTCGGCTGAATTCTGGCTCCCTCCATTAAAATTAAAAAACTCGCCTCCAGCCGCCCAGCTCTTTGCGAACTTCCGCCCCGTTACTCCTTGCTCCTCCCAGACACCGCCTCCCGCACGTCTAAGGAACCATCCCAGTAAGAGTCAAACGCGTCTTCCAGACCCCTTCTGATTTCCATGTCTGGACCTTCGACCTCCAACGAAAGATCCTCCGTCGGCCAACAACAACAACCCCATCTCGGCCAACAACACCACTTGCACCAACAACAAATGGACCACACCGCGGCCGCTGCCATTGCCTTGGCCAACGGCCATGAGTTTCAAAACCCGGCTGTGATTGGCCACCATGACGAAGAGGGCCAGTACCACCGCATGAACGCTGCCAACGCCGCCGCTCAATTGCAACAACACCAATTGCAGCAGCAGGCGTTGCAGCACCACCAGATGCAACAACATCACCAGATGCAGCAGCAGCACCACCACTTGCACCAGATGCAGCAGCACCACCCCTTGCAGCAGATGCCCCACCACCAGTTACAGCAGCAGATCCACCAGCTGCAAATGCCTCAACACCAGCACGCGATGGGCCTTCCTACGGCTGGCATTGACTACGAAAACGGCGGCTTTTTGGTGTCGAGACACGGTGAAGGGGACATCATCAAGACCTTCTCCAGTAAGCTGGACTTAGTCAAGTACGTGAAAAATGTGCTTAACGAGGAAGAGCAATGCAAGATTGTGATCAACTCCTCCAAGCCCAAGGCCGTGTACTTCCAGTGTGAGAGATCCGGGCTGTTTAGAACCACTGTGAAGGATGCTACTAAGAGACAGAGGGTTGCCTACACCAAGAGATCCAAGTGTGGTTACAGATTGGTGGCCAACTTGTACCCTCCAGAGAAGGACAAGTCCAAGAAGATCAAGAAAGACACTAACGAGTTCGACGGCTACGAGGACGACAAGAAGGACTCCGAGATGTGGATCTTGAGAATGATCCACCCTGCCCACAATCACCCACCGGAGCCTAACTTCGCCGTTATTGGAGGCAAGAAAAAGAGAGCCAAGTACACCAGAACGTTGGTTGAAAAACCTTTGCACCGCAGTCAGGGCAATGCTGCTGCCGCCGCTGCTGCCGCTGCTGCTGTTGGCTTCCAACCGGACATGCTTGACCACCAGCACCTTCAAGGAAACCCTTACCACATCCAACACCAGCAACAACAACTTCACCAGCTTCAACACCCTCAGCACCACCATCAACACCACCACCATGAGGACGCTGGTCACCCCTCTGTTCAAGACGTTGCTGTGATTGCAGCTATGGAGGCTGCTCCTGGCAACCCCTCGTTGCTGAACCCACCTGTGGACCCAAGCATCGACCCTTCCGTGGACCCTAACGTTGACCCTAGCGTTCAGCAACATGACCATGCTCACAGCCATGGCCATGTTCACTAGACGCACGAAAAAGTGTTTCTACAGAATCTGCAGAACAAGATCTTCTGTACGTGTACCATAAGAGTTTGCAGGCGATGTCATGGCGAATGCCGAGATCCCGCTTGACAACACATCTTTTTATACAGGCGCCTATGCAGGCTGCCATAGTTTGTTTATTCCAATAGGATTTTTATTAGTGTTAGTGTTGATATACAAATAAACATTATTGAAGAAACCGTCAAAGAGCATGTAGAGAGATGAATGCCTTTATCTCACGTGCGTAGAAAAGGGTGTTTTGTAGTATTTTGAATTGTCTGTTGGCTTGAACTATTGTTATTGTGAAAGGAACAAATGTATGTAAGTGCAAAAAAATTTACTTTCGGTTGCGGCCATACCAAGTAGAGCGCACTGTTTCCCGTCCGATCAACGTTAGTTAAGCTACTTAGGGCCACAGTGAGTAATGCAGTGGGAGACCATGTGTGAAATTGTGGTGCTGCAATCTTTTTGCCAGAAAGGCAGGAAAATTTGAAGAGGGTCGAAGCTGTTTCACAAATTCCCGAGATCACTTATTATTACAGGGGTGTAAACTCAAGTATAATGAAGGAGAGCTGAATGGAGAAAGAGCCTTCCCTCTGATTGTAAAATAGTGAATATTGTTTCTCGAGCTAGTGGTTTCTTGAAAACTATAGGACTTTTGTGCACTAGAATAGCCCTATGTGTTTCCACTGTGCTTCATTAAAACTACAATGTTTAATTTTTCTTGAATTACAATAAACACAAACTTTTTTTTAGTCGAGTCGGATCCAGTGTGTAGCAGGCTCTTGTCATACTAGGCTTGGTACTCCTGGTACTGCAGACTCGAAGTGATGAGTTTCTGGAAAAAAGGTTGCTTCTGGTTTGGTCTTATAGGGCCTGAATTGCTGTGTTTCACAATCCCGTCAGTTTGCCAAGGTTCATTACACGATGCCGCAATCCCACTTCTAAGGGTTCATTGCATCCTCACAATCCATAGGCTCACATGGGGTTCATTACCGCATGGCTCTTCAGGTCATTGACCTCACCAAGAGCTCCCGTCCTTCCAGATCTCACACTCTTCGCCTGCAATGTCAGTTAGTAAGAAGCCACAGTAATCCACTCTTCTGCGACAGCCACTGGATCGACTCTTTTTTGTTTTCTCTTTTTTTTTTCTTTTTTAATGCCATTGCACCTGTCACTATCATCAGTGTCTCCTTACGTCCTGGGTTTTGTAGGTATGTTCCACGAACCGCAGACTCACTTCATTGTAAGTCAGCTGCAAATTAGCGCGCGACCGGCTCACACTTTTGTAAAGAGCGTTGATGCGATCCAACTTTTGCAGCAACACCTTGTAGACCTTCAAGTGAAGGCATTCATCAATAAAGCATTTTTGGGTCTCCAAACTGAGGCAGCCAATTTTTGTTTCCGTTTCTATCTGTGATAGTGGCTGCTGGCCAAGTTTTTGCACCCAAATGTTGCGGAATTGCTCCTGGTACTTTTCCTTGAGAGCACAGGACTCAGTATGGCCCCGGATCACATTCATCAAGCTCACTGTAAAGCCCGCAGCAATCTTGTTAATGCTGTCTCTTGCACTGCGGTCCATCTTCTGCATTTCTCCTAAATCCCACATCAATGCTCGGAGCCTGTACTCGTAGTCGTCGGTATCGTCTGAAGTGCGACTGTTGGCAATGTCAATGCACACCTTCACAAATTTATCACCAATAGCCTGAAGATTTTCCAAAAGGAAGAGAAGATATTCCTCTATGCCATCATGTATGTCAAACTGTGCTAAGAACTTCTTTATGCATAGGTTCATGATGTTGTCCTGGGCGCGCACCGCTGCTTTCAAGTGCGAGAGCTGATCAGTATTCACAGTCAAGGGCAGCACTAGGGCCAAATCCTGCGATAAAACACCAACAAATGAAGGTGCTGGTCTCCAGTTGGAGCTCTTACCCATTTGGCCGGACCTCACGGTTTCCTCCAGTTTCTCCGCCTTCACAGGTCTTAAGTAGGCCAAGTACTCGTTGAGTTTGTTCTCGGCCTCGGTCTTGCCAAGAATTTTCTCATCAATAATTAGACATTCTAGCTTTAGGGTCATCTTAAGCTGTGGGGCCAACACAGTCTGCAATCCAAGCTCGGTCCATAATTGGCTCTTGGGTTTGTGGAGCCAGATGTCCAACTGTGTTTCGCGGTGCTGAATGGTTGGAGCTACGGGATCCTTTTGAATGACCTTGCAAAGAGGCCTGATAGTTTCAAGGGAGAAGGGCATTAGACTTTTCTCCGATGTAACACCGCTTGTGCACTTCTGGCTGAGGCTTTCTGCGGGCTCCAATGCTGCTTTGAGTATTTCAGTAAGCTTCCAGGTTGTTTGATCAGAAGCTTCTTCTGTCGAGCACGGCCGTGTTACTGTAAACTCCCTGGCAGGTGCTTCCTCTGTGATATCGGCGATGAGTTTTTCAATCTCAGCAATAACCTTGTCACCGTGATCATCGACAGAACTTTCAGCAATTGGCCTGATCCTCAGCTCTGTGGAAACGACCTTTGAAGCAATAAAAGGCAAAGTTGGACAAGGCGATTCTAAGACTGCTGGAGTTGCAACAGTCGCTTCGATTGTCGCATCTTCCATCTCACTTCCTTCTAGAGTCACCTTCTCACTGCTCCAAATTCCCAGCTCATATTTATGAGTTGAGTAAAAAGACCTGTTTTCCCCAAAGAGTTCCGCAGCGTAACTTTTGAACGACGGTGCGTTGATGTAAGAGGGGCCATTGTTGGTGTGCTTCCTCCGCTCAGTGAGACCACACGTACGTTCGCGGCTGAGTTTGGCGCGAGACCTGGAAACCTCGCTCTTGTAGTGATTCTCACGTGCCAGTTCCAATGCCGCTTCTGGAGTTCGTACATCGTAAGTTGAATTCAAGTCGGAGCCCATGGACTTGCACCCAATACCAAAAGCACCGACTCGGAGTGTGCAAAAGACGCGGCTTGCAGAGAGCCGGTGCACCTTTTTGGCTGCCACAGGACAGTCATCGAAGTTGCACATCGAAACTCTCTGCACATAGCAGGCGTTGTGCTTTTTCAAGAGCCTAAACTTTCCAAGTAACTTGCTCCATTTCTTGGTGGCCTGAAACTTGGTGGCGTGCTTTTCTCGCTTGAGGTTCTTAGGCTTTGCGGAGTGCGCGTTTTCGCAGCCAAATCCGGGTGCAGCAGGCATTTCCTTGTTGAACAAGGCAAAACCTTTGGGCAGCAATAATTTCTTGAGCCGTTCAGCAAAAGTCTTCTTAGGATTTGTCATGCTCAGAGTTGCCTCCTTTGAGCGGCAGGCAATCGAGCCAATTTCGCGTGTTGTCTTGGCCAGGGTCTCTGTCGAGTCTGTGACGCGAGTTTCCACAACTGCAGACCTGGTAGAGCTGATGGTGGCAGTGATAGGTTCCGTAGTAGAAAGAGATTTCTTAACAGTAGGTTCTATAGTGGCACCCTTGGTGAGGTGCTTTCTTTTCATTTTTTCGGCGTCATAGAGAAAGTGCTCCAATTGTGCCGCAGGCAGGTTCGAGTTCCTTAGACCCGTCTTTGTCTTGGAAAAGGTGGATGGAAACAGTGTCATGACAGCACAATAATAGTAAGCTCTTTCCTGTCAAAATAATCTGTTTATAGAATTAATTAGGGAAGAAGAATAACTGAATAATAAAGGAATTGTGCACAGATCCATGGAATCTGTGAGAGTATGCACAGAAGTGGTCTGCCACAGAATCACAAGTCTTCCTCAAGCACGTGCACCCAAAGTAATTTCCATACTAATACTTGAGGTAAACTTAGTAAAGTTGAAATTTTATAGTATGTATCTCAAAGTCTTTTTTAAAAGTTGATTAGAAGTACTTCCTGTTCTTAGTATTTGTTTCTCTTTAATTTTAAAGAGGATGCTACTGGTAGTAACTTCTCAGTTAAACATTCCTGAATCATTTGAAGGCGAGCTATTTGAGGGTTTTCGTGAATAAACATCTTTGTAGTCCCAGTAATGAGCAAGCAATTCTATTGTAAGCTGATTCGTACCATGTTGAGTACTACTTTAGCGCATTCACGCACGTGGTAATCTCAGGTAAGTGAGAGAGTTCTCCTTTTGTCTTTTTAGAACTTATCTGAGCCAGATCCTTTAGGTATAGGCTGTCGTATTTCCCGAATGGGTATTCAAACAACGGCTTCTTCGAGGCTGTTGTCATTCTCGATTACCACAATGAATTTCTTTGCTTAAATTGATGCTATGGGTCGTTATAAATACTGATAACCAGCTTTTTAGTTCACCATATCACATCTACACTGTGGATAATGGTATTATTTGATTTGAAAAAGGTGCAGAACGGTTTCTTTAAGTTCGATTACTGATTCAAAATGTGTAGGCACATCTGGATACCAGGTTGGCTAAAGAAGGCTCGAAAGACTTTCACTTATATGCTACAAACCTTTTTATTTTTTTCAATTACAATAAACACAAACTTTTTTTTAGTCGAGTCGGATCCAATGTGTAGCAGGCTCTTGTCATACTTAGACTTGATACTTCCTGGTACTACAGACTTGAAGCGGTCAATTTCTGGATAGACAGTTGTTCCTGGTGAAGCTTCATAGGCCAGAATTCTATGTTTCACAATCCCGTTAGTTTGCCAAGGTTCATTACACGACGTCGCAATCCCACTTTTAAGGGTTCACTGCATCCTCACAATCCATAGGCTTACATGGGGTTCATTACCGCATAGCACTTCAGGTCATTAGGCCTCACCATTAGCTCCCGTCCTTCCAGATCTCACACTCTTCGCCTGCATTTCAGTTAGTAAAACGCCACAGTAATCCACTCTTCTGCGACAGCCATTGGGTCGGCTCTTTTATATTTTTCTCTTTTTTTTTTTCTTTTATAATTTCATTCCCCTGTCACCATTGTTGTCACCTCTTCATTTCGGCTTGAGCCTTCGTCACAAGCCGAAGCGTCACATCGCCAAAAGTCAGGTGCAACTGAGTGCGCGCCTTGCTCACTTTCTCATAAAGAGCCTTGATGCGCTCCAGCTTTTGCAGCAATGCCCCGTGGGCATTTAGGTGAAGGCATTCTTCAAAGAATTCCTTCTGTTTATCCACACTGAGGCACCCAATAGCCGTCTCCAATTCTTTATTTGTGAGAGGCTGCATTCCTAGCTTTTGCACCCAAACATTGCGGAACAATTGCTGGTACTTCTGCTTTGCTTCGCAGGCCTCAGTGTGGCCCCGAATCACGTTCATCAAACTCACAGTAAAGCCTTCTTTGACCTTCTCAATGCTATACTTTGCACTCTGATCCATCTTCTCCAATACATCCATGTCCTCCATTATCGCAGCGAGCCGGTGCTGGTAGTCAGCCAAGCTCTTTCCCGAGGGACTTGAACTTCCATTGCCAATGTCGGTGCATACCTTCACAAACTCTTCGCCAGTGGCCTTGAGAATTTCCAATAGGGAGAGAAGGTATGCCTCAATACGATCATGGACATCAAACTGCGCCAAGAACTTCTTCTTGTATTGGTTCATCAAGCAGTCCTGTGCGCGCACCACCGCTTGCAAGTGCGCAAGTGGACTAGCGCAGTGGCCCACATTCTTAGCCAGGTACTTGTCCAAGTCGCGTGGCATAAATGCAACGTAGGCCGGAGCTGGAGATCCTTTCTGCATTTGCTCAAATCTCATTGTGTCCAGCTTCTCGACGCTCACCACAAGTCTCAAGTAGGCTAAGTACTCGGTGATTTTG
>NKZR01001263.1:0-11553 GCA_002370795.1 Metschnikowia sp. 03-147.1 | reverse complement strand
CCAAAGCCAGTGAGTATGGAGACGTGGTTCTGGGAGTGGCAGATTAGTGCAGTGGCGTACCAGATGTGGAATTGGAGGGTTAGCGAGGTTCAGAGATCGACATGCACACCTACGACCTCATCTTGGCTCTGGGGCTCGGGATTAGCTCACTTGTTTAGGGCGTCGAAGTTATTACTCAGTGCCTAATGTGGTGGGAAATAAAACGGTAGTACCTGGGTTGGATGGATCTAGTCCAGGTGTTTAGGTTCCACACGCGAATCTATGACACGTGACGTGGCACGCGAAAATGCTGCAGAGGTTGCAAAATGGCTGCAAATAGATAAGCGCCGTGCGTGGATCACCAAGACACGTAAGCTACACTAGCAACCAGGCAAAGAAAGAGATGTGAAAAGAAGAAAGATTAGCCATGAAGCAAAGAGATGGTGCGTTTACGATTTCGAGTAGAATCTGATTTTAGAAGTGCAATTAAGTTATGTACTTTTTCCATGTCGCAGCAAAATTGTGTAGACATACAAATACACACTGGCTCACAACTAGGCCAAGACCATAAGGTCTTGTGAAACAAATATCAAGAATCCTAGAAGCAAGTATTATGGGGACGTTACCCCATCGGTGACTGACCTTGTCAATTGCATGATCTATCCGAACGCTTTGCATGTCAGTAGAGACTGCGACCTCTTTGAATACTCGGTCTTGTGCAAAGTGGATTTGAATAGCCTTGCAACAGTACTCAGTCTGTTGAAGAAAACCGGTGTTTGGATCCACTTGTTCCTTGAAGCAATGACAAAAGAGGGGCGAGGTTATCTCGGGACGCTCATAGTGCTTGTTGTAAGAAATTCCATTCTAAGGAGTCGTATACCGACTCAAGATTAAGTTTGAACCGTGATTTAATGGAGGCACGTGCAAGTTGACAAGGACATTAGTGTGCCGGAAATACTATGTGGAGCTACTTGCAGCAGATTTGGTGGTGTGTCGTTTCTTGTAGCTGTGCGGGCAAGTCTAATGTTGAGAGTCAAAATGTGAGAAAGCGCGGTGTATGCGCATTGCCCTATAAGGATGTTTGAGCAGACCCTTTGACACCCTAATTGGGCAGTCAATAGTTGCATGCACACCAGTGGCCCAAACGCGGCTAATAAGGGTGAAGGTCCAGTCCCATATATTGGGGCCGCGCCCACTTTTAAAGAGTAATCAACATTGTCCATAGGCATGACATGCGAAATGTCTCCCGCTACCAGACCCACCAAAAGTGTTCAGTAGCTAGAAGTTCAGGAAGTTAACGCGGACAAGAATGGTCACTTCAACACTTTGTCTTGCGATCAAAGTATAGGAGGATTTCAAAACAACCATGTTTAATTTATGTGAGGGAGGCGACAAAAGAAAATGCGACGGGAGAAACGGGAAGTGGGACGGGGCAATAGGACGCTTCTCAGTCAGTTTCAATACACGTTGCTAGATCCCACGATGACAGTAAGCTATTTG
The DNA here is from genome assembly GCA_002370795.1 of Metschnikowia sp. 03-147.1. Lineage (NCBI taxonomy): Eukaryota > Fungi > Ascomycota > Pichiomycetes > Serinales > Metschnikowiaceae > Metschnikowia > Metschnikowia sp. 03-147.1. The sequence continues at coordinate 10,074 of NKZR01001263.1, read as the reverse complement.
GATGAACTAGACATTAGCAGGGATTATGGAACAATGGTGGATACTAAGTGTGGGTTAGTTTGGTGTTGTGAGTAAGTGTAGCTAGTACTGTGGTGGGTAGCATTACAGCAGTCAGTCAGTATGTGACTATCAGACTATCAGTCACTATTACATCACCCGCGATGGGTAGCCCACGACCTCAAGCCGGCCTCGGCTCTTTAATCTGCAGACTGTATGTAGTGACGCAGCATCTTTCCCCATGTTCACAGTTCAACAGCAGGTTCCGCCAAGCCATTGACTAGTGATCAGGTCAGATGATGCGACCATGAAGCCTTACCGAACCCTAACACTCAGTACTGACACTCAATGTATCCTGTGGCACTGCACATTCCTATAGGATGGCGGTGTGGGCCAAAAACTGGCGTCAGCAGATCAGATCAATGGGGATTTGTACATTATTAGGTGTCATAAAGAGATACGTCAGCCAGAGTTCAGGATTGGGTAGTGAGCAATGAGTTTAGGGTAGGTTGGAGCCATACATTAATCATGAACATTCAGCATATTACTTTTTAGTGAATGTCGCTCGCCAAAATTGATGACAGTAACGGTCAACCGAGCTAGAGAAAGTAAATTAGGGATGTCCACCTTAGTTTTATTTGTTGACCGCACTTCCTTTACTGAGATGGTGTTCGCACTTGTGGTCAGAGAAACTAAAAAGTGACAGAACTGCGACAGTTTTAAAAAAAGAAAAAGCGGGTGTTAAAAATCGAAATCAAAAGAATGGAAACCAGGAGTTCAAACATGTAAGGTGTAGGAGGAGAAATAATTAACAGAGTGAAGAAGCCAATAGTGTATAGCCGAAGCCAATAGTGTATAGCCGAACACCGTATACATAGTCTATGATGCTACAGTTTCCGGAAGAAACTTAGCACACTTTAGGGATGTATAATAAAGCTGGAATAAACCCAAGACGGTGTTAAGTGGTGACGTTGCTGATACAGAAAGCCAGATGGACAGCCACTCCAGGTGGTGGTGCTCGATATACAGGATGTTGAGAATTTGAGTATACACACCATATACTGCACAGTATCACGTGGCCATCAATACAAACGCGCACGCGTTCCACTTACCTCGACGCCCGCTTTCGATACAAAAGCTCAAAGCGATAGAGCCCACAAGCGACATGAGGACAACTCACATCTAAGCTTACCTTGATACTGGGAGTCAAAATGTACCTTGTCCTAAGTTCACGGCTTACGACACCAGTCAAGGATCTACCAGACATCACAGCACGCCTAGAAAGCGAAGGCAAGAAGGATCTGGGTTGCAAGCCTAATCAGCATACCCAATGATGACGACCAAGAGGAGTCAATGCGGGCAATTCTGATATCATGACGACCAAGAATTCATGGGAATCGTGAAAGACTCGGGGAGACAAGACTGAGATAAAGGCAAGACTCGGCGAGACAACAATCAGATAAATGCAACATGTTAAATAGACTCATAGAAGGCACTTCTCCTGACGTGATGACCAAGACCATGCCAACCGCTTAGCTCATGCAAGCGTAAAGCAGGGACGTACCAAACAAGACCAACGGGCTTATCTATGCACTGAGCCTGTGAACACATGACATCCACATCCAGAGCCGTGTATCACAACACCAATTCCAAAGTTTCAAATGCATGAAAAGCATACAAATAGGGCATTCTGATGACAGCCATACATCAATGCGACCATACATTCTATGACAAGACCATATTTTCAAAGATAAAGCCATGGTTTCTACCTAAACTAATGACATGATATAATAAGTGACAAGACATACGTCTAACCCACATTTGACAAGCCCGTATGTCACTACAAGACCGTATGTTTTATGACCATACATTCTATGACTACCTTTTTGATCGACCACGGGAGACCTTACGCATTAGAACAGTAGCTTCACCTAACCAATCACCTACTCGTGACTTCAACTCCATTACCTTAACTCGTTATACCGGTAACCGCCATGCGTGAACCGGTATGATGCATGGTTATCACCAGGATCCCACTTATTGGTAATGTAATACAGATCTTATGGTTAGACAGGGAATAACACTAACAAGAGACAGACCTTGGAGAGACCTTAGAAGAGACCTAAAGAGAGACCCTTATTCCTTAACACCATACATACAAAGACTACACCTTTCCAATTTTCTTTCAATCACTAGACCTTCAAACCCCCCAAAGGTACTCCAAAGCAAGGACCATGCACGACTACCCAATACATTCTTAAGCAATACCATGCCAAGTCCAATACCATAGTCCCCTCAACCACTCACGCCATCACTTTAATCTCAGGCGACAAGAGCAAGCTTGCCCGAAGACCAAACCAGTGAGCAACCCAAACCTAACGAAGGTAAACGACAATGTATCAACAGACCACCTTAATACTAAATTTTCACGGAATGCTTTCAGCAAAGCCACTCAACCAAAATCAATGTGATGGCCGAGAACAAGTTGAAACCAGGCAATTTGTCCAACATCCATCTAGTGAGGACCACTTAAATAAAGACGTGTCTGCCGTTAACAAGAAGTCAGAAGTCATTGGCATTTTCTGAGCCATCGCATTGTTAATTAGATGTTTTAACACGTTAATCTTAGGGATGTACGGTTAAACTACTGGCACGCACGTTAACTGCACGTTTAAGACATGCACGTTAACACATGCACGTTTAAAGACAAGCACGTTAGTCCTGCCATCCACATCTATTCAAAATATCACACGTGCCTATGGCAGGCAATCAGCCTCCAATACCACGACGTTCTAACATGGCATCTCACTCCATGGCCAATGTGCCTCCAAGACCAATCAAGACGATTTCTAGAAGTCAGACATTACAAGACCATGGATCCAACAGACCTAACGTTTACCAACCTAAAAATCTACCAGTGTCAATCCCGTTGACAATCGTGAGACCAAACTCACGAATCGAAAGAGACCAATAGCACGAAAGCTAACCTGCACCAAACTATAGCAAACAAAACTTAGCAAACCACTCTATCCACTCCTTTTTTCAACACCATCTCTTACACCAATCTTTATCAAGAGCTATAGATAATTATCCATCACCAAAATTGCCTTCCAATGTTTTCTCCTTCAGTGTTGTCACCTTCAACGTTGGCCCCTTCAACGTTGGCCCCTTCAACGTTGGCCCCTTCAACATTGCCACCTTCAACGTTGCCACCTTCAACGTTGCCACCTTCAACGTTGCCACCTCCTGATTTGCAAACAGCAATGTTGCCATCTCTGGAAGTGCCACGTTCAATAATGCCACCAAATTTGACACCCCCTGATTTCTCTCGTTCATTAATGGCACCTCCAAACTTGCCACCCCCTGATTTTTCTCGTTCATTAATGGCACCTCCATATTTGCCACCTCCAAATGTGACACCTCCATATTTGGTGCCTCCAAATGTGATACCTCCATATTTGGCACCCCCTGATTTGTCTCGTTCATTAATGGCTCCTTCATATTTGGAACCTCCAACTGTGGCACCCCCAAATGTGGCACCTTCATATTTGGCACCTTCATATTTGGCACCTCCATTAATGGCAGCTCCAAATGTGGCACCTCCATTAATGGCAGCTCCAAATGTGTCAGCTCCAAATGTGGCACCTTCCAATTTGGCACCAGATTTGCCTCGTCCAATGATAGCACCTTCAAATTTGGCACCTTCCAATTTGGCACCAGATTTGCCTCGTCCAATGATAGCACCTTCAAATTTGGCACCTTCCAATTTGGCACCTGATTTGCCTCGTCCAATGATAGCATCTTCAAATCTGGCACCTCCAATAATGGCATCTACATCCATTAACCTCACCAATGTTCCCATGACCAATATTGCCATGACCAATAGGGCCCGCACCAAAACCACCACTATTGACATGTCCGATACTATCATCCCCAATATTACCATCTCCGATATTCCCACCTCCAATATAGACATCTCCGATATTGCCATCGTCTGTCTTTCCATCACCAATTATTAGCATCATCACAAAGCATGCATTTGAAGACCCTGAATAAGATCAAATTATGCATCGCCATGATCTTCCAAAAGGTAGCCATGCTCATTAGGAGTTATGTAAGGCACGTCTACTCAGGCCCATGCTCTCCAAGAACACAACATGACTATGTCATGCACTGTATTCTTACGATATGACTGAGCAACAAAGCATAAGAGAAGATGGCAAAATGGAGGGAGATATAGTGGATCGCATAAGGTGATTATTGCAAATTTACGAAGGGTGGAAGACCTGGTAACAAGTGAATTGTACAGGAGAAGAGTTTCGTTTTATATTTTGTTTGTTTCTGGCCTACGGTTTATATGCGTGGGTCGTAGAAAAGCTTGTTTTTGTTAGACTTCACAGGATAGCTAAGTAGAATGTTTTTGTTGTTCTCTATAAATGTGTGAAGAGGCACACTAGGCGCTATCTCGCTCATTACCAAGTCGTTAAAGTGGACGCTCTTCGCCTGAACTCCCGCCTGGAAGTCCACAGCGAGGAACCCGGATGGGCGGCCGCAGGAGACAATTCCGGCCTGCCCTGCATGGGAGGTTCAGCAGGTCGCCGCATCGGAGGAAAGGCACCGTTGAAAAACGGCCGGCAATGATTTATCACTAGATATATCGCATGGTTGAAGTGAGGAATGGAATTCAGGAGCTATGAGGCGAGGCAAGGCCATAATACCGGTCATAATTACCGTCATTTTTTCCAACTGCAATAATCGGTAGCTGTCAGAGTACAGCACCTGCAGAGCCGTACTCGGGTGTATGCAGTGCATTTAGTGCCACAGAATGCTCGACCGAATGTTCAAGGAACGTCGAGATAATTAGATGCACGAGCGGAATGCGCAAGAGGGGTGTGATCAGGCCGATATTGGAGGAGAGTCGGCCAGTGAAGGAAAGAATAAAAGGGAATAGTTAAGTCGCTTCAAACTGCGACCAGCCCGTTTCTAAATCTTTTGTTAGTGGGCACCGAATGTCGTCGAATCAGTATTATCGAATAAAACAGTGCAGGTAATAAACGTTTTGGTCATTGTTTCGTCGGGGATTAGCGCAGCTTCTCGGCCGAAAGGACAATGAGCTCTTATTGTCACTGCAGGCTAAACCTTGTCAGCAGCCGTCCACACGGCAAAAATAGTAGGGTGCGATAATTAACTCTCGATGCCGTGCCAATAATAAGAGCTCTGTGGCGGTCAGTCTTGCACAGAATATGCACGAGCCGTAGCTAAGCCAATGACGGGGGAGATTGCAGGCAACATGGTTGGCCAGACCTTTCGAAGCATGCAGGCACGGCTAACGACGTGCATTTACGGTCGTTTGTGGCGAAGGGCGTAGCGTGCAGCACAGTGAATGCGGAGATGTACGAGAGGAGCGTAGTGCCTCAAGAGAGCGACGGCAGTTCTCTTGTATTAAATAAAGGGACCTGGACGCCTATTCGGCGGTATGTGTACAACCAAATCCGATTCAGGAGAAAAAAGTTTATGCAAAAAGCGGAAGCACTCTTCGGTTTTTGCAGTCCCTACCAAGAAATCATGCAACAAGACAGTACCAAGGACCTCCCAAAAGGTACCGAGGAAACCGAGCGGAATGATGAGTAAAAAAAATAAGAGAGATTATGAGTTGCAAAAAAAGTTATTGGAGGACATGATCAGGGACAGATTGGGGAACTTACCGGATCCGGTAATGAAATTGATCTTTAGAGACGTGCGGTTTGGAGAGGGAAGAAATAAGGGAGGGGGGGCACAGCAAGAGGAGGGTACGATAAGTCCGAAGAGCACAGAAGAGGGGTGAATAAGTGGGGTTCAGTCCGGCGCGGTCTTAAAAATGGGTAAGTAGAGTTTAAGCAGAGCCAGACTGGATTAACTAGATTTAGTGTAAGAAGAGAGTGGGGGGTAGATAATAGGGAAAAAAGGGATGCATAAATTAAGTAGAGGGTTACGTTGATGCGGTAAATAGAGTTTTAGGTGGAAGCGGAGACGGGAGAAAAGAGGGAGAGAACCGGGGGCGAACCGGGGCGAACCGGGGGCGAACCGGGGTGAACCGGGGTGCGAACGGGGGTGAACCGGGGTGCGAACGGGGGAGTCAGATCCCGTGCGACAGTCCGCGGTTACTCAGACACCCGGTTTGTGAATACCTTCAGTAAGCCATACGTGGACGCCCCGTAAGTAATCAGGATGTATAAAGATCACCAAATCTAAACTAGTCTGTTCTTGACTGCAGTCATGATTGGAGTTCGCACTTGTAGCCAGATAGACGAAAAAGTGACAGAACAGGGTCACTTAAAAAGAAACGGGTGTTACGCATTCAAGAGATTGGGAAGCACGATTCCATGTGAATGCAGCAAGACAATGAAGGAAGCACTATTACACCTCTACAACGGATACAAAGGTAATACAGACATTCTTAGGTCCCAAAGCTAGAATCCACCATCGGGTCACTCCAATGTGCCATAAGTTGTGTCAATGCCCCAGTCACTCACGATTGATGTAGATTCAAGCGATTAGAGCAATGGATGTTTCAGACAGCAGATTCTTTCCTTACCGAACGGGCCCTATTAAATAGTGTTCACAGATACAGAAGGTTCGGAGAGACAAGTACGTAGGCACTAACAATGCTTTTTTGTTTTCATTCATTGGCCTACGGTCTATAAATGCGATGTCGGAGATGTGCATAGAAAAGCACAGGCCTTCCAACAAATATAAAAGCGCATCGCTTGCTGAGGTTTTAGTTAAATGCGTTCATATAAATTCGACAGCATAGTCTACAGATATTTCACGAACGAATATGCTATACTTTCTAGTCTCTTGCTTGTTGATTTTGTCTTCACTGCCACAGGTAGCTTCAGCATTGCCGTTGGAATCAGAGAACAGGTTAGGCAGAGACAAACAGAAATTCCTGCCACAGATGAATGAAGCGTTGAGAGGAAGTGCAACTGGGATGTCGGCAGAAAAGTTTGATGTCATGGCGATACCTGATTCGATCAAAGAAGGTGTGACGAAGCCTGATTGGTTAACTAGCTGGGAAGATGCTGAGTTCTCGGCTCCGGAGGGTATGTTCAAGCCGGTTTATGTGCCAGATAAGTCAAACCTCACTATGCAAGCGGCATACTACTTATTGTCGATGACAGGCGGTTATTGGCATGATGATCAGGGGCAATTGAGCAAACGGGAAAAAAGTGATGAGGCTGTGTTGATGTATTTTAATACTGGTTGTGAAGACATCGCAAAGGCAATAGCACTCGGCAATAAAATCAAGACAGCAGATATTTATACAGTCCATTTAACTGGGGTCGGAAGAGAGGAGACACCGTCAGATGCATATTGATTCGTCTATGGAGGTCATTGTATGTAGGCCTAAGGATGAGTCTTGATCAGCATTCAGAGAAGCAAATGGGCTTATCTTAGACTGCAGACATTTCCAGATGTGTCGCTAAAGCTAATAGATGACGCAATAAATTTTTTGTGGCCTACGGTCTAGATTTGTTAGCCGGATTCGTTTATTACTAATTCAAATGTACGGCTCGGTCACCAACGGCATGCCCAGATTAGAACTCCGCGTTAACAGAAAAAAGGGCATATCCGCGTAAACATGTGACTAAGACCTATGCAAGGCATAGACCACGTCCAGGCGTCCGAGTCCTGAAGCCGTGCTCGAAATCGAGCCGACTTTCCCCGCGCCCGGAGACTGCGGGTATTCTTTTTCCGGGTCGGCTGCAACACAGCCGCGCCTTATACAATGCTCGAGGACATCAACGTCCCGTACGGATAAACGTATCGAAATCAACGTCTTCGGGATAAACGAGCAGATGGTTTTGTTTTTCAACGTCCCAAAGGGTCATCGCGAGAAAATTCGAGGCACGTCCCCGGAAGAATCTTCGCAGGGTGCGTCCAAAGGGTTAAACTCCAACAGCCGGCAGCGTTCGTCCTTCACGGCCCCGGCTCGGCCTAGGCCAATCCCACGAGCTCGCAACTGGTGTCCTTTCCGACGCTACTAGTGGGTCGGGGCGGATCGTTCCCGGATTCGCAAGGCACAAGTCCACCACTTCGAACATGTGATGTCATGGTGAGTCAGGTAGTCATAGGCACAGTAACCCAAGGTATGATGCCAAGGCAGCCATCCAACAAAGAAATATAAGGAAGCCATCAAGGAGGTAATACCTGAACGTACAGAGTGTACTTGGTAGATGTGCTCTGCTTACCTTCCCATTGCACTAATAGCCATGCCAATGCTCGCCCGTGTAAGCGCATGCGCCTGTGTAAGTGCCCGCGCCTGTGTAAGTGCCCGCGCCGGTGCGGTGGCAAACAAAGAACACGCAACGCCTAGTGAGAACTCTTACTCCTTCACCTTCCACCAAGCTTCGAACATGAAAGTAGGAGGGTAGATAGCTTATTCAATAAGGAGTGATAGATGAAGCTTATTCATAACGAGTGGAGAGACATTCAGCATATCTAGGGTTAGTCACGACTTGGGCTAGTTCACGGGTTATGAAGGGATCTACAGACAGCAACGGCTGGCAAAGGAGAATTGAGAAGGGAACGCACACAAAGCCAGCCACATACAATGATCAAGAGTCAGGGAAACGCGATTCTATTGTTACGACCAAGGAATGGGATTCGTGAGAGACTCAGGCTGGGCCTTTAGAGAGGAGACATCCTGAAGGGAGGACATGACAGAGGAAGACTTCCGGTGGAAGACATTCTGAAGGGAGGACATTCACATCTTTTGGCGTGACAACCAAGAGCATGTAAAGGAATTGAACTCTTCTAGAGCCATGCCGTCCCTTCTATTGCCATGCCGTCCCTTCTATTGCCATGCCGTCCCGTCTAGTTCTGTGTCGTCCCAACTAGTGCCATGCCGTCCCAACTAGAGCAGTGGTGTCCCAACAAGAGGAGTGCCATCCCGTCTATTGCAGTGCCGTCGCAACCAGTGCAGTGCCATCCCGTCTGGTGGTGTGCCGTGCCGTCTGGTGGTGTGCCGTGCCGTCTAGTGGTGTGCCGTGCCGTCTAGTGGTGTGCCGTGCCGTCTAGTGGTGTGCCGTCCCGGCTAGTGCAGTGTCGTCCCAAATAGTGTTGTGCCGTCCCGGCTAGTGCCGTGCCGTCTCGTCAGGTGCCATGCCGTCCCGTCTACCGCTATGTCGACACTTCTGGTGCCATGTCGTCCCAACTAGAGGTGTGCCGTCCAACCAGTGGTGTGACGTCCCAACTAGAGAAGCGTCGTCCCAACTAGAGGTGTGGTGTCCCGTCTAGTGCAGTGCCGTCTCAACTAGTACAGTGCCGTCCCAACTAGTGCAGTGACGTCCCGTCTGGTGCCATGTCGTGCTGTCTGACCCCATGCCGCCCCGTCTATTGCCATACCCTCCCAACTAGAGGAGTGCCGTCCCAACTAGAGGAGCCCCGTCCCAACTAGAGGAGCCCCGTCCCAACTAGAGGAGTGCCGTCCCAACTAGAGGAGTGCCGTCACAACTAGAGGAGTGCCGTCCCAACTAGAGGAGTGCCGTCCCAACTAGAGGAGTGCCGTTCCAACTAGAGGAGTGCCGTCCCAACAAGAAGAGCCCCGTTCCAACTAGTGGAGTGCCGTCCCAACTAGTGCAGTGCCATCCCAACTAATGCTGTGCCGTCCCAACTAGTGCAGTGCCGTCCCAACTAATGCTGTGCCGTCCCAACTAATGCTGTGCCGTCTCGTCTAGTGCAGTGACGTCCCAACTAGAGGTGTGCCGTCCCTTCTAGTGCCATGCCGTCCCTTCTAGTGCCATGCCGTCCCTTCTAGTGTCATGCCGTCCTTTCTTGTGTCATGCCGTCCCTTCTAGTGCTATGCAATCCCAACTAGAGGTGTGCTGTCCCAACTAGTGCTGTGCTGCCCCGCCTGGTCGCAGTCCTTTCTAGTGCTATGCAATCCACAACTAGTGCACAGACCATACTTTCAGATGGCAAGACCATGGTTTCTAATGATCGAACATACTTTCAGATGCCATGACGATACTTTTAAATGTCGGGACGTTGAATATGATGCCAGGACGCTACTTTTTTTTTTTTTTTTTTTTTGGA